>JAIPMN010004249.1:0-13487 GCA_020650975.1 Apostichopus californicus | reverse complement strand
GGGGGGGAGACAATTAAACAGTCTAAATATGACCTTCCCACAGTGATTGGGAATAGGCATGTGGGTTGCAACTTCCAAGCAAGTTTCAACATTTTCTGTTCAACCTAAGAATAAACCGTTGGGAAGACAATGTGCAGTCATAGCGGTATCTGCTATTGTCTCAAGAGAAGCTAGAGAAGCAATTTATGAAATTATATCTCACCTGTGAACCAATGCTTCTTAGAGGCTGTCATGATGTCATTCACAATTTAACCGATGGAATTGCCAACTTACTCATTAAGGATTGACTGATAACTTTTGTTGATGTAAATGCTTTAAATAAACCCCAACAACCTAATGTACTCATCAATAGAGAGATTTAACATACTCTAGGAATAGAATTCAAGATATATAGTTTTGTACTCTTACAAATCTTTCCTATTCAATTTATACCAGATCATTGCTTAAATAACTACTGTACTAGAATTATGTTGCATTTGTCTGTCTGATCCATGCTACATTAAACCAACAAAGACTAATGATAAACATGTGTTATTAAGCAATTCAACTCTTGTCGAGACCACAAACTGTCAGAGTATTTCACTCTTTCATTGTAATATCCTAAATATTGTACAGTACACATTCACCCACTTGACAAAGGTGAATGTAAAGTTCAAACCCAACACCGCACAATATGCACTGTGAGTAATAAAACACTCACATGAAACACAGTAATACTTTCACTTCCAGGGAATAATTTATCTTAGAATATTGCACCGCTATGCAAAATTGTCAAATTGCTGAACAGGTGCAAAGATGTACATAGCAGTCTTTTTACACAGTAATCACAGTATTTTCTAAGATGCGAATTTCACAGATTTCAAAACTGTTATGAACGCAAAATTTGAGCACTAAATTATTCACTGGACATCATATGATTTCACTGCAAAGACCGATGAGCCCTTCCTCCCCCCCCCCCCCAACCTCCTCTAGCAAATGATAGAATGAAGCAGTAAGCATTCCCCCTAATACTGGCAATATATGAAGTGGTAATACTACTCAACTTTAACCATGAAGATATGACAAGAACAACTACAGAACTAATTGGTCTCACCTCATTCACCTCATACTGGCACTGCAAATTCATGTAATGAATTTATGGTATGAATTTAAAATTAATGGTATGAATTTAAAATTAATGGTATGAATTTAAAACCAATGTATCTCCCAAATGGAAAACATATTTTCTCCTGGATTCATACGAGGTATTCTTATTAACAAGTATATATCTCAACACCATGTAAGGAACGAAGGATCTTGATCGCAAAATTGACACTTTTCAAAGGAGACTACTTCGTAATATTCTCGACATTAGATGGACCAATAACAATTGGTTATCAACGATGAGCTCTACAATGAAACCAACCAAACACCTTGGTCATCCATAGTCGCACATAGAAGATTGAGATTTTTCGGTCATGTAGCAAGACTCCAGGAGGACGCTCCAGCAAAGGTTGCTTTAAGAGAAGCATTTAGACCTACTGCTAAACCAGTGGGAAGGCCCGTGACTACCTTGCTTGGAAAAATAAAGTCGCAATTTAAGGACGTTAACATTAACAATTTCGAGGAAGTAATAAACCTTGTGCAAGATGGTGATACGTGGCGGAGGTTAATCACTGAGCATGTCGGATAGACGAGACTCAACTTACTACTACTACTATGTAAGGAAAAAGATGATGGGTTGTTGGGAAGTACTTTGCTATGAGCTGTACACTGATAATACTCACCGGGACAATGTATGAGGGGTCCCGCATGTACTCCATTTCATTCAGCTGTACCTTGGGTGGTTTCGCCCATGCCTCCTTTGGCTCCTGTAGGAACCCACTCATAAAAAATTTAGCTGAATCTCCCAGCTGGGCCAAATTATCCGAGCCATAGGCCTGACGAAAGAGTTCTTTCACTGTCTTGATATCTTCGTGAATAACATCAGAGACGTTGGCACTGTTTTCACTCTCGCTTAATTTCTGATGAATTTTACCTAATAGAAGCTCGATATGTTTCAGTGTTTCGCCCGACTCGACTTCCTCTGCTCCTTGAACGTTTTCATGTTTCGCTTCCTCAGAAACTCCTCTTACAGGTAACTGTGGGTCAACCCTCTCGCCTCTATGAACGTTTGAAGACTGTGGCTTAGTCAAAAATATCGCATTGTCCATAAGTGTTAGCAGTACATAAACGACAAGCCCAGCCAAAATGCAGATTTGCAGAGGCCGAAACTTCAAGAACCTGTAAGACATCTCATTTTCTGATTAGCACCCTTTGACTGGAAAGCAAAAACTTTTGCAACATACTTGTACTGTGAATGAAAGAGAAACGATATTTGTTTGAGCTTGCGGAATTGGCTGATGGATAGCAACTGCTACATATGGTAAATAAATATGAGATGCTTCTTAAAGCTGTAATTATTTATGCATTCCATACTTAAAACATACAAACCAACGCCAATATCATGTCTGCTTAAAATCATCATTATTACATAAAGGGTTGTACACCTTTTCAAAAGGATTCAGCCCTTTTGTTAAGAAGGATCAAAATAAGAGTTTTACATGTACGTAGACAATTCAACAGACACATGTATGCTGTGTGCTGTAAACAGAACAAGCTCTGTGTTACATAACACTGCACATCCACTAAAACTCTACTACCCTAACCTACTATATAACAAATTATCTTTAACTTGGTTTCTTTGAATTTACACTCACAGGGTTAAATAAGGTAAACTGTTACAAACGCTTTCACTTTACCCTGCACACATAATGTATATTCCAATTGCAACACATTTTAAACCATTTCAACTGTTGTAACAAAACTTTGAAACCAACAAATCTAGGTTCTTAACTTAATATCCTGCTACCGACAAAAATAATAAATTTACAAATTTCAGCTATCCTTCAGATTGATTTATTGGCTGCTTCTGAAAGCTTTACAGAGATTTTTTAATTTTTCATTCATGGTTGTTGACATGAAGAAATAGTATATTGTGGACTTGGCCAATTCCACTTTGGAGGACTACTGGTTGTTATTCTGCTTAATTAAACACTTGCCACCATTTCACTGGGGCAGAGCAATCCTTCGTACTCTACTGCCTAACGGTCTCCAAGTTTTATGGCTGTTTGCTGTCTCCAAGTTTTAAGGCTGTTTGCTAGTTTGAATAAATTTGCAATACCTCTTTTATAATTTATTTAAGAAATTAAATTAAATCAGCATTCTCATCAATAGTACAGATTTACTGCTTCTGTAACTGATAAGAATTTTCAACCGCAAAGAAAATTTAAACTTTTGATTTGGAAGAAGTGAATTCAAAAGAAATACATATGCATGAATGACATAAGGTTACAGCAGTATATGTATTGCATGATGGGTACCAGTAGATGTGATATATATGCCACCCTATAGTTACAAGGAAGTATTGACTCAGCGATTGTCAGGAACATCGCTAATGTGAATGAGGGAGGGGGTGTAGGCCGCTGAATTTCAATTAAGGGATTTCAGCAGGGGAGATACCCCCCCCCCCCCTTTGCCCTAGTTTGGACAATAATATCAGTAGTATCAAGTTACATTTGAACCCTGAATAGTATAACTATAAGCAAAGCATTGTCACAAGTTGAGTAAATTTCCAAAAATTAGGACTGTTGGAATTTTTTTCGCAAAATTGGGAGGGATGAGACCCCCAACCATATCGAGAAATAAATACTGTCAAGTTTTACAAACTTGGATTATGAAGGAATATACCATATCAATTTCACAACCATGGATTTGCATGAACAGCAAGATATCATCAATAGCATGTTTTCATTACTTTATTTTGAGGGTCCATGTCCACTTTTTAACAAACTCACCAAGACTACCATGCAATGACCAGTGAAGAATATTGCAGGCTCTTCAGCAGTTGTGCATATTACTTCACTTTGGCACTTAGGCCAGTCCAATGTGTATCTCTAACAACCATAACACTAACAGTTACTAAACTTAGGCCTAAAACATAACACACCTGAGGTAAAGACACGGGAACACTTCGCTACTGTGCATAACATCAGTCAGTGCGTGCCTAACATAAAATCGAACTTTGGCCTACAGTAACTTAGGCCTAGGCTACTGACGGGCTACAGACGAAACGTTCGTCCAACTGTACTACATAATTACGGAACTTAAAACACGCGAATTATGGACACTGCAATACAAGGGACGATGACGCGAATTATCACAGTGAAAAGGAGCGATTTACTTACCTAAATTTGCAAACAGGATCACCACGACCACGAGCTAAGTCAATTGTCGATTAAACTACTAGTACTACACATAAATGAACAGTATTACTAGTTGACCTCAGCTGTGGCATGGACACCAGCCATACTGTGTACAAACGGTACTTGGCAAATACACTTGACAAGCTCCACAAATCGGAAGAACTTGTGTTGACAATGACGTCTACCGGTGAATTGAGGGCGTTAGTCTTTACTAAGAAATAAGGGTTTACAGAAATCATAGAAATTGATAAGGACAGAAATACATAGCAGTCTATGAAAGAAATTCTAGAAAAAGGGAACTGGGCTTTTTGGTGGCATACTCCTATTAGAGTCTATATGAAACCACCTCCGCCCTAATGTCCTCCTAACTCGGGAAAAGTGGCAAAATGCAGTAGGAGAACGGTTGGGTAGCGTTTAGCTAGTGAGAACTTCTATCTAGACTTAAAGACCACATTACTTATTTGATTTAGTGTGTAAGTCAACGGTGCTTTTAATGTGCGTATGCTACCTTTTCTCAAAAAAAAAAATCTGCTATTGCTAATCACACAGTGCATGGTGGACGGCGCCCTCCTATTTGCGAAAATTAACTCTCTTGTTTGATTTCAAGAGGTTTCAAATTTCCAATTGATTTCCAAATGTGTATGCGAAAATTAACTCCCTTGTTTGATTTCGAGATGTTTCAAATTTCCAATTGATTTCCAAATGTTTAGCAGTTGTTAAATCATTAATTTCGTTTGCGAGTTTGTCATGTGTATAAACGAATGATATTGACACAGCTGCACGTAGATATCAGTTCCGTTGCCAGATGTCATCATATAACTTTCTTTTGTTTGTATTATTATTGTTATTCATTTTGTTTAAATACTTCATCGCAATTTGGGAAAGATGAAAATCCTGACATAATCACCCAAGTGAAAGTATAGCCAACCTGCAAAACCATTACCATGGTTTTCCTCATTATAACCATACTAAGCAAGAACAAGTGAACTTTGATTCAGTAATTAAAAATACTCTAGTCAAAGCTAATTAGTGCGTCGTATGGTACTGAGTTGTGCGATATGAGATACATGACGCTTTACCTACACACAGGTACTATTATGTATTGTATTTATTAATGATAATATGCAAGGCCGTGACCATTGGAAGAATGGGAAAACGAATGGACACTGCCCCCCCCCCCCAACTCACACACACACACCGGGTCCCTTCCTAGTACGAACGTCAGCGAATTTTTATGTCCCTCATTCTTAAATTTAAATATGTAACAGAGGGGTACAGTCTATACGGTGTTATAAAAAGTCATATCAAGACAAGTATTAATTATGATGACTGCATTAAGCCCACCTTACCAAAAGAAAATGTTCTCAAAGGGAAGGGGAAACCCCAGAACCGTGGACGTCAGCAAACTACGTCATCAGATGGATTCAAAGTTTCTTCACTGATTGGGGTATAGTAGTTCATGACAGTTATCTGCATGGCTATCACTATACGTAGACCATATGACGATGGTTGGGATTGTGTATCATATAAAGCTATTTAAAGGCCAGATATATTGCCATATAGTCTTATAATATCAGATCGTTGTACGTCAATAACAATCAATGCTTCGGATAATTGTTAAAACTAGTTTCTGAAGAACCTTCCTAAATATATAATCTTCTTATGTCTATAGGCATTGCGTAATCTTCAAAGTTGATTGTTATGTGCATCACAAAGAAAAGCGGCAATCGGTACCGCGGGAGGGTCTGTTTGCAAATGTATTACTTGGTCGATGCAATGTATCTAAGAAATAAGTTTATGCGGATTCTTAATAATGATCGAACTATTTTACCGTGCACCTCTTTAACCGCAAAGCAACTTGAGAACTCTTTTCATCACAAAACGCCCGAACAACGACGTGCACATGATTTCAAAGGATGGGTAAGAGGGTAGGGTTCAGGAGGTCGAGCCGAGGGGGGGGGGCGCACTGGGAGAACTTTCCCCCTCCCCCACTTTTTCCAAAATAGCAAATGGGCCCTACTGGCAAATAAAATGTGCCCCTTTGATGAAGAACTGTCTTCTGGAATCCGACTTTTTTTTTACAAGGCTTTTAGTTGGTCGGTGTCGGGTCCGATTGAAAGAATTGACGAATGAACATCAATAGAAAGTAAAACGTTGCCCTTTTTAATGCCGCTTGAATAGAAGTGATAATTGCTTGTTTGTGGAAATTGTTACGGTATAAGAAGGAGGGCCTTTCAAAAAGCGTTTTTGTGTAGTATTTGTATTTTCAATTGGGTGTTTGGGCTCGAACTTTCCAAAGTCTGTATATTTGATCCCTCCCCCCCCCCTAAGTCCGATCGGGTTAATAATTTCTGGGAAAGAAACTTAAAGAATTTTAAAGGGAATAATTAAGTCTGTCAAAGACCGCTTGAACCACTGAAATCGGCAGTATACCGCGTAAGTTACTTTATTTTTAATTTAATTTAAATTTTTATATTCATTTATTTTATTTAATATTAAAGGTTTAACTCGTTTAGCGTAAAGCTAATCTCCCCCGAGGCCCTGAAATACAAAAGCTACAATTAGAATAAAATAAAATAAAATAAAATAAAATAATCATAATAAGAACATTAAGAATACAAACGTGAATAAATAGATGGCAATGGAGAAGGAAGCAATACATTCAAAATTGACAAGGGACAAAAATCGACAAGGGAAAATCAATGAAATGAAATTAAGAGCATAAGAAATTAGTTAAAGTCCTGGATAAAACGTTTAAAGGTATTTAAGGAGAAGGCATTCTTACACTTCTCCGATAATTCGTTCCACTCCTTAGCAGCAACATATGAAAATGTTTTCTGATGATACTGGGTATTACGTGCACCCAGTCTAAGAATAAATTACTTCGTGTGGTAGACCCTATAGGGAGTGGTTACGTATATTATTAGTGTGGCGGAACATGTCCACAAGGTACTGTGGAGCCAGACCATTTAAAGACCTATACACAATCGCAGGGGCGTCAATCCGATTTGAAACGTGGGGGGGGGGGGACGTAATCGATTCGAGTATTCCGGCCGTAAGTACTATCTAAGCGGAGCGCCACCATCGGTTGGCGCGAAGCGTACCCCAAAAAATTTCAGATTTCAATACCTGCCAGATCGCTGGAGATGGCACTTGCCAGGCTGGATAGCAGCCATCTAGTTGCGTCATTTCGGGAGAAAATTACAAATTCGTCAATCAGGAAATCTGCAAAAAGTTCATGCGGCCTTAATTTTTGGTGGATTATTTCCAGTTGACATGAACATTAGAACCCAGTGCAAGTTGACAAATGATGTAGCGAACTGGAACCCCAGCCCCATTTTGCCCTATGTTTCAGGATAGAATACCCCTCATTTGTTGGAACCCATGAAAACTAACAATCTGTGAATAAATTTACTTCGAAATGGGCACATTATATTGCACCAAGTCGGTCAAGGAATGACACAGGGCCTCAGATATAGGCCTATAGCAGGGGTGGGCAACCTTCTTGAATGAATGGGCCAGATTTTAGGAGTGAAAGATTGACAGGGCAGCACCTAACCAACGACCTGCTGTTGATTTCAAACCTTTGCTTCTGAGGACGTTCAAGCAATAGGTGTGTGTACTAATCTGTATTCACAAAAACATAATGTCAATACAGTCCAGTTGATAATTAATGGTGATAATAGACCTACCTAACAGCATCATTAGTGCATATAAATTCTAAGCAGCTAGTTCGTTTTTTGTGATGATGTAAAAAATCACTGGCGGGCCGCGTGTGGCCCGCGGTCCGTAGGTTGCCCACCCCTGGCCTATAGGAACGATGTCCCAAAATGTCCCGGACATATAGGCGAATGAAGCTATCCGCCGCGACTGCATGTGAGTTTCTCGACTTGCCGCCCTGGGAGTCATACCATAAATTGGTGCATTTCCTCATACGCCATTATTAATAATTAAAATAACTAACTAATTAGGCACAACCCAGATCCGAGTTCGTATAGTGAGCTTAGCGCAAATTTGGCCAAAAGCCGTCATACGCCAGCATGTTAAAACACCAATGACTTTCAATGCCACCCGTGACACACTTCCAACTGGACTGTGTCAGTTTAAATGTTTTGCTAGGTCTACGAGAATACATTTCTGTGAAATTTGAAACAAGGATGGCACTGGACAAACCACTTTAATTATGTTTTCAGGACCTCACACATGCGCATGTATCGTCAGACTTAGAATAGGTCCCATGTGAGTGGTGGATAAAGTGATGAAGGCATGAAAATAAATCAGTGGTTGTTCGTTGGAGTCCTCACGCAAGTTACCTCGGTTGCTAGGTGGATCTGCATCTGGTAATCGGGTGAATTCTGGTGTAGAGAGCGTTGTGGTCAAGTGGTTAAGGCAGTGGACTTGTGATCTAAGGATTACAGGTTCGAGCCCTGGCCAGATCACTGTGCGTTGTGTCTTTGGGCAAGGCACTTTATCTCCATTGCCTCTCTTCACCCAGGTGTATAAATGGGGACTTGCGAGGTAACTTGTAAATATAGTTGCGTGCGCCGGTTTCTGGCTGCACCCTATGGGAAGTCCCCCGGGGACACGTGGTTGTGGTGCACTGTGGTGCCCCAGGAGAGATTGATTGAATTGCGCACACTTTGGTTTGTAGGTGTGACAAGTTACCAATGACCAAGGCTAAATAGCGCCTTTGAACAACTTCTTCTGATTGATTGATTGATTGGTCGGAGCGTACTATGTAACCACCGTGTACCCAGGGACGTAGCTAAGGCATGATGATTGGGGGGGGGTAGTGGCTGAAAATCCAACTGGATGGGTTTTCAAGCCAGAAAATTCCGACTGCTACTTTGTAACCCCCACCCTCGCGCTACTCGTCAACGATACGGTCAGTGTCAGTCAGAAACCCAATATTTCGCGACTGCACTTTTGTTCCGAATTTTTTTTCGATACATTTGTACCCATTTCACAAATCTATTAGCCCCCCCCCCCAAAAAAAAATGTGTTTTTCAGTAGTTAAACTTATATTATTATTACCATTAATATTGTAACGACTTCCAAATAATTGTAACCAATAAGGAAGGGTAATAAGACGGAAAATGATTGAATGCTATTCGCATGCGATGTAAAAACCGATGCATGTCTATATGATATGCACTTTAACATGGGAAATGCGAAAAATTTGGGTTATATTTTTCGGGCAAGCCGTTACAAGCCCCCCCCCCCCCCCAAATCAAATTGGGCTCCTACGCCTATGACGGTAGTTCTATTAGGCATTTTTTAATTGGAGAATTCAAAATCATACGAAGTTTTGTAAGGTGGAGAATAAGAATCACGGGATACAATTTCTCAAAGTGGCAAAGAAAACGTGGTAAATATGACAGATTAAAGGTCAATTTTGACCGAAATTTTTCAATTTTTAGGTCATGCACAATCACAGGAATAAATGAATAGGCCTAGATAAACTAGAGTGCGACAGTCGGAAATTCAGACTGTCGCACTCTAATTTTCCAACTATCGTCAGTTTTACCAAGTTTGGGGGTGAGACACCCCACCCCCCCCCCTTTGAAACGTCTTCAAACGCCTCAAAGCAGTAAAAGATCTCTCGGCTTCCGTCGAACTGGCGGAGGAGACGAGGAGCAACTGCAAGAGAGCTTCGACTTCACCAAACATAGCCCGTACCGCTGGATTCATCAACTTGAAAATTTGTCTTTACCCTTCAACCGACGACGACTGGAACTGGCCTCGAAAGAAAGGCAGACAAAGCTTAAGATTGTTAGAGAGCTCAGGGTACCAACTCACGAGATCTGGGTGGAATTCTCCATTCAGCAACATTGAGTGATATTCGATGAAATGAATCCTGAGATGTGTAAGCTCTAACCAAATAGAGCCACAACACTACTCTTTTTCCAAATGTGTGGGGGGGGGGGGGACATTTGATATTGTGTCCCCCACCCATCGAAATGTGGGGGGACATGTCCCCCCGTCCCCCCTGGATTGACGCCCATGAAGGGAGGGGGTCTAAGGAGAGGGTACTTTATGGCGCAAAATGCTGCTACGTTTTGCAACTTTTAAAACTACTTCGAAGAATTTCAGACTGATTAAATTGTATCGCAAATACATGTTGTATGTTTATGTACTATGTACACTAGGTTATACGTAGTTATACGTAGTCGTGCCCCTGATATGAGTTAGTGATTTAGACTAAGCAGTCACTAAAACCAATGTTGTGCCTACATGATAGCAGTGATTTGTAAAAGTATAAAAACTCTCAAAACCAATGTTGTGTCTACATGAGAACAGTGATTTATAAAGGTATACAAACTTCTCTCGAAACCAATGTTGTGCCTATATGATAGCAGTGATTTGTAAAGGTATACAAATTCTCAAAACAATGTTGTGCCTACATGAGAACAGTGATTTGAAAAACTATATACAAACTCTCAAAACCAATCTTGTGCCTACTTGATAGCAGTGATTTGTAAAGGTATAAAAACTCTCGAAACCAATGTTGTGCTTACAGTCATCCTTTAAGTTTCCTAGCAATTTTTGTTGTAAATTTATTCTCATTTGAATTGGTAACGAATACTGATTAACAATATCACAACATGCATCAAAAACATGTTCAAAATTCATTAATGAATTCATTATTTTAAATGAAAATGAGTCATTTATCAATTATACATGCTGTCAAACAGGGACGTTGCTAAGGTCTTGTGATTGGGAGGGGTGTGTGGAATCATAGTATTCCAATTGGAATCATAACTGGGTGGATTCGTAAGGCCATGTATAAGCCTAAAATGTGAAATCTTAGAAAAAGCCTAATATTATTGACTCAGAAATCAGAATTATCCTGACAAGGTTGCGATCAGCTTAACTTATTTAAAGAGATGTTGCATATATAATTTCCCAACTGTCATGTTTTGACCACCGATTGAACAACTAATGAAAATTAAGCCAATTAACGAGGGGGTGGGGGGAGACACCCCACATCCCCTGTAGCTACATCCCTGCTGCCATATAACACTCATATCAAATTTCAATATTCAATTCAATATTTTGTACAGCGAAACCATGAAAACGTATAGTGAGAAATATAAAAAAAAATTGAGAAATTGTAAAATAATTTGGTTCAACTAACACCCCGAACCCCGGGGCCACTCCACCACTTCCCCTTCCCTTTCCACATATCCCTCACAGTCCCTCCTCCCCTCCCTTTCTCCTCATTCCCACCCAATCACCCGACGTAATCTATATCGCTAGTCGTGTCTGTACATATATATATATATTTCACCTTGTCGTGAACTAAAGCTATGATATTAGTATCTGAAAACGACGAACAATACTTAGCCCTGAGCCTATATAGGACCTGTACAGACCTTTCTGAAGATCTATATACCTATATATATGGTCTCGACTGCGTTGCATATATGAATCAACTGTCTTTGTAGCTGTACCTTTACGAGTATATAATGATAGATCCCGTATACATAGTACGTTCGTATGGAATATGGTACTACTTAGATAGTAGTACTATACTATAGAGAGAATCATGGTATAAGACAGTCATGGTGTATATATGGTTTAATCATTCTTGAAATGAATAGCGACCAGCTTCTTTAATGTGTTTAACGCAGGATAAATGTTTAAATGATTAGATTAATACAAGAAATGATGAGCTCGAAATTAACTTACCGCTGCAGTTGACCCGATATATATGCATGTGGTATCATGCAGATGTATATTTTCAAATTTGAAAAAGGATATTTGCGTATTGTATTATATACCTATGTCAAATAATAAAGCAGTGTTTTTGGCCCGTTGAGAGGCATATATACTAAGGCTCCTTTATTACTTTCCTAGCTCACTTGAAGCATTTTTATGGTATGCAGACAAGTGGTGTGTATATGTACTGGAATTGTATTAGTTAAAGGTCGTGTCTATATGTCACTTGTTTAAAAGTCCATTTCTTATATTGTTCCCTCTAAAATAACATAGAAATGAATAATAATAACTTAATGAACGAATGACACAAAACCAAACATTCGACAAAGCATAAACTTATGGAACGTCTGCAACTGTAAACAACCATACATGAAGAGTATATTTGTATACTAAGCCCACGTATAAACAATATGTGCAAAGGTATAGTAAATACCCAAACAATGGTTTTGAGAGCTTGTGAAGTATACTGCAGTATTAAATATATATCTACAATCTCGTTTGCCACTGTTTGAAGCGTATATTAAATTTTGTGTTTTGTTAGTTAACAGGGTGTATATTCAAGGCTTTGTCTTTTGCGGAAAATAAATAGAATAACTATTTATGGTAACATTTAAAGATATCGACAAACTTTTTCACAAGGAACAATACACGGAACATCTGTAAATACGCATTCTTGAATGATAAAATACATTTCAGATGCTTGCATATAATTCAAAACAAAAATTGGGTGTATATGTAATCAAAACATGAAACAAATTTGTCTGTTTGCATCTATTTTGACATCACAGCTATTTGCTTCAAGTTCACTCTACATTGCAACTATATCAATAAATCGAAAACGCAATGAAGGAATTCCATGTGACTTTCACCCTCAGAATGGATCAGAATGGATCAGAATGGACCAGAATGGTTCGTATTTGTTTCTTCTTCCATCAGTCAAAAACCGATTTCCACAGGACTATATATCCTTTCAATGCAACTTGCCCATTATACACCCACCAAAGGGTTTTCTTTACCATGTTAGGCATACAGCATGCATCTAAAATAATTCGCTATAGGCCTATAGTCAATTTTACTGTTTTATCTCATGCATATTCCTTACATTCCTCTCTACATGACGAATTCAACGAGGACGTAGAATACCTTATTTTTTCAAAAACCCTACCACCGTACAACCCCCCCCCCCCCCCGCCTCCAGCCGACTATTGTATAAATGAAACGAAATTTCGTCTTCATTATTCCCATTCGCTCCATGACGTCAGAACGTCACAGTGGCGATACCCTTGGCGGATCCCAGCTAGAAGCCTATGCTAATTGGAAGGATCCTGCTTTTTATATGTTCCAAATTGTGTGATGTGAGAATTGTTATCGCAGGTTAGTTAAACAAGATCACGTCCAAGTAATTACCATACCTTACGCCACATGTTTCCGGACGGTTGTTATACTCTGTGTCCTCGCCATACTGATATATATATATATGTA
>JAIPMN010004248.1:9471-33445 GCA_020650975.1 Apostichopus californicus | reverse complement strand
TATTGAAGTATAAACTATAACCTATATTGCCTATATTGGAGTATAAACTATAATATATATATATATATTGGAGTATAAACTATAACCTATGTATAATGGAGTAAAAACTACAATATATATATACATATTGGGATATAATCTATAAAATATATATATCTGGGTATAATCTATATATAGATATATGGTTTCATGACCTATATATTGGAGTATAATTTTGCCATAAACGGCACCTCATAGTTTTTGTCTTGTTTTTTCGTTTTTTATTTTGGATATTTTCTCGACGTTCGATTTGATTGTAACTAGCAACTTTTTAGTTGTTTTCAGCATACCATTGGATGGAAAATTGGTCACTAGTTTGGTTAGTATATTTGTAGAAATTGACAATGCCAACAGGAGTCACCGTTTCAGACAAAACATTACCGGGAAAGAACAATTAAAAGGTTTGTTCAAAGAACATAATCTTAGGTAACCAGTACATAATTTGTATCAATTATTCGGTCCATTTTAATTTATGTTATTTCAAGAATGGTTAATGTATATAAAAATGATCAAATAACGACCGAGGGTGTTATATGCGTTAATTAGCATGAGCTTAACCATACAGCTAGCCTAACGTATTGTACAAAAATATGAGCCTTTTTGTGACGCCTATCCAGCCTAGATTCGTCTATAGTTGCGGATGTTGAGAGCTGTTCTGCGAAATGAAGCAAGGTGAAATTATTGCGTCCCTACATTCTAACCAAGTTTTATTACTTCCGTTATGTGCATAGCCTAAGATAGGAAATGATATATCTAGTATTGCTTCACAAAATGCTATGCAAAATGGTCAAATTGAAAACATGTGCAAAACTGAGGGGATGGTGTTAAAAGCTTAAAAAACACAATCTGATTAGCACATTGCAGAAATGGATTCAAACTCATGTAACTGCTGCTCTGCAAAAAGTTTAGGTTGCCTGCTGTATCGCTGCTAGTAATATTTGAAGGTGGATCAATTACGAAGGTGAGTCAATTATAAAGCCTTAAATAGATGCAGTAGCCTTACGAGTCCCATAACTTAGAATATGCATGTGTTGTACATTTGTAGTTACACTGAAAGACATGGAAGCTGTTGTGTTTTTTCATACTCTACATACTCTTAGACGCACGGTTATAAAGAAAATAAAAATAACATGCTATTTTAGGGCCTTTGTTTTTTTCCAAAGAGAAAAGCACAAAACTTGGAAAAAAAACAACCTACACCATCTTTCATTCATCATTGACGTACGATATTAGATTAACACGTTCACATGTGGATTAAACTTGTAAACCGTACACAAACAGAAATAGGGAGTTCCCCACTATTCCATGATATTGGAATAGGGCAACCCCTTCCAGTTCAAAAGTTCACAATGAAAAGTTATTAACTATCAACAAGTCACCACGTGTTTGGAACTTCAGACTAGGGTTGGGCGATATTTGCCTTTTAACATCACGATAAATAGTTCAAAAATTATCGCGATATTTCGATAATTTTTCCTTGTTGTTTTAGTGTTTTCGCGAACACACTAAAAACAACTGCCTGATTTCCCACCGGTGTTTTCGCGCAGCGAACACACCGAGCAAAATGTTGTGGGGTCCAGGCCCCCGGAAAATTTTAGTAATTTTGCGTGTCTGGCGATAAAAAATTTGCAGTTGAGGATTCAAAATACTGACAACTTTTTTAATTTAAATTGTCACGAAACTGATGAAAATTTTAAAATGGCAAGTTAGAGTAGCTATATTATGTGATAAAATGCAAAGAGATTTAACCTGTCTTACAATCTTTAAAAAGTTTAACTTACAAAACTGTCGATATTATGAAACAAACTACGTTCGGCAAAGCCCCGTTTCTAGACTGCCTAACAATGAACAGCGTGCACTATACGTACATCAGTTTACAACTGCAGTGTTTAACCATATAATACGGTAGGCTACATGTGCTGCAAATTTTCCACAGGTACCTTGCCAAACAACCCCCCTGTCTAACACCTGTTTGTTAACATTTTTGGCACATTTCCAAAAAAACTTTTCATGGAGTAAACTATTTTGGCTCCACTCTAGAATTAATTAGGTCAGTCAGTAAAGGATCGGTAAAGTTATGCGAAATATTATCTTAGACGTTCAAGAAAAGTAGGTAAATATCCCCGTAAAATTAAGTTAAGTAAAACACACCTCAAGCCAACTGACTCCTCCGCATGAACAAAACAATCTATTCCCGGGCCATGATACACGAGGCACAGTCTATACCATACAGACATAGCACGATATCAAGGCCCCTATAGCTACAGTATGGCCATCTTTATGAAAGTAAACCTTGTAATCCCATGTTTTAGGCCATTTGGCATGATTAACTAAATGCTAAATTTTGTTTCCATGTCCTTGTAGAGAACATCAACTTCGCAAAATACAATTAGTTGTGTTTTTGTTGTTATGTGAGATCCGTAACCAACGAAGTGGTTAGGCTATTTACTATACACTTAACTGGTAGAATATTAATTTTCCTTTTTTTGGGAAATTCTAGAAAATACTTACTTTTCCCCCCGATTAACACCAGATGTGGTCTTATGGTTTATTCATAAATGGGTGTACTAGAGCCTTGTTTACATGACATTAGTTGCATTAAGCACGATATGCCAGTTTCGCGTGAATTTTTCAAAAGTATTTTGCTCGAGCTTTCGTAAAATTTGAAAGGTGTACCAACTTACTTTTCGTACACAATTGGTAATTTCTCTGCTGATTTTCAGAGTTTTGTTCTCTATACAGTGAATGTTGTAAAGGACGGGTTTTTACGAAGTTCAAAAGTCAGTAAATGAAGTTGATAAACTTTATTTCTTTTCAACTTTCTTAACCATGGAATGCTAGAATAACATTTACACATTAAACGGAGAAAGGATAATCGCATTTTTTTTCCACATTTATTTCAAATTTCTTTCACAAGAAATTATCGTCATTTGTTCAATCCTCAAAAAAATATCGTCTTGAAAAAAAATGATCACGATAATAATAGTTTTCGATATATCGCCCAACCCTACTTCAGACTATAAGAATGTAACATAGTACCGCTCACGTATAACTCCGCGTAGACGTATACTCTACGTTTATCTACGCGATTATACGATGTTATACGTTTCTGTACGCAACTTTCTACGCGGCGTCTACGCCGTGTCTACGCGGCTTAGGGCTTCGCTCTAGTGCCCCTGAATAGGGATTATACGCGCGTAAAGACGTACAATCTCGTATAATCTGTAAACGTAGGGTTTTGGCAGCTGCTTTACATAGCAGAGCTTCTATGGGTTAGAATAAACTGTGATGAAGAAAAGAGTCGGTAAACTCAGTATCGCACCAAGCCCAATGAATGACTTTCCAAAATATTCAACCACATAGTTAGCATATACTTAAGCCGATAAGAATAAGAGTAACAAAGAAAACAGCGCTACTAGGAGCACAAATGATCGATACAATCAGTGCAAAATTTTAGCAAGGAAACTATATTAATTACGACAATGTGCCCCAGTCTGTTACTATTTATACGAGTTCCTCCCGTTAGGCATTAAATTGAATGTAGGTAACAATCTATGAGAATTAGGTAGGCCTTAACCGATCCTACCTCTTAGCCTACATCGCAAGATACGCCGTATACACCTCGCAAGAAAACCACGATAACCTTAAATAAAAAAAACAATATTTTGCACTTGAAGATCTGACTTCCCCAAAATGCAGTGATAAGGTTTAGACCCAGTACTTCTTAATACATTGAGATCCAATTACTAGTCAAAAATATTTTCTGAAGAAAAACCTTACGATATTTTTCACAAATATTGATGCTTAGATAAGTGCTCCCTCACAATCAACGAGCTCCGCTTACGTAAAACTTCTATATATATAACACGTGGAAAACCTGAGTTTTTCCACACATAATTCCCATTGACATTGGTCACGGAACATAAGTAGGTCATCGACATTCGAACTTGCCCAAGTTCATCGCACCATGGGAACGACACAACACATTGAACATGATGGTACATTTTCCCGCCATCTGGACGCCGAGTGTAAATTTTGGTGTAATATGCAAATTATTAATGGTACTGTGCTGTGCAGTTAAAACTTAACCTATTGCAACACACACATTTTGGGAAGCTGTTGTAGAAGTAACTTTTGTATCAAATGTAAAGTACTGTAAGGTAGTATAATTTATAAAAGACGGTTTTCTTCAGGTGGTAAGGAAAAGGGGTGTTTCGGTGAACTCAATCTCTTTGTATAGTATTTGGTTACTTAAAATGACGATGTACAGTGATGTACATGCAGTTTCTACGCGGCAATTTGTTTGTCAACGAGTTTATAGGCGAGTGTACTTGTTTATACGGTTTTATACGATTCTGTGCGCGTACACATGTCCAGTTATACGTGAGCGGTACTGTACATTGACAAAATCAAGGTTAGCATAGGCCTAGACAAGACCTCACCTTAGTATTGAGAGCTATGGTCTAAATTACAGCAACGTTACACAACAATTTCATGCGATTTCTGAAGCCAAAATGCCTAACATTGGGCTCTCTAACTTTTGCAATGTATTACATAGTTGTATGCTTCATCTTTTTCTTAAAAACTTACGAAAGGCTAGGCAATTTATGTAGATATATCATCGCCAGTAATGATGCTGTTTAAGTACATGACAGTCTAACTTTTCTTTAATGAGTGGAGTTTGTCTAAATTTCACATGTTCATTCTTACATATACATTCCTCAGGCTATGTTAGTATAAAGCAAATATCACAATTGCAACAAGAAAGGTTTTGGCCCAGACAGACAGAATAATTGGGATAGTTTTTCACTGATATCTTTTCATAATTTTTATTGTTCATACAGATTTGTTGTCAAGGTTTGGTTCCTAAAGTTTCTATCATTTGAAGACCAGCAGCGTTTCTTTTGAAGGATGGCTTTTTGTCATAAAGTGCAGTATTTTCAGACTCAGTTGTCCAGGTGCTACCAAGGAAAGAACAATTTCACTTTTCGATGTGGACAAGTTCCCCTACTTCAGAAAAATATGATTTTGACCAAATCCCATGGTTGGCGTAACTGTGCCACATTCAGCAGTTGCAATATATCATCACACCATCAACGTTCCATTCTGCCAAGAAACTCTCCATTGAGGTCACGTGAAAGCTCTCAAATAAGGAACATTTCCACCAGCACTCCGAGAACAAGAGCAGCTGCCTTTCGATCTGATCTGAAACACTGTCAGAAGATTGTGGTAAAGCTTGGCAGTGCAGTAATAACCCGGGACGATGAATGCGGTGTTGCACTTGGAAGATTAGCATCCATCGTTGAACAGGTATTAAAAAAGGACAAGAACATGAAACATGTTCCTAAACAAGGAAAACAGTATTGGTAAAGGAAAGCTCTCGTAATGCTTTGAATCTGCACAAATTTGTTCCATTCATAACCGTGGCACTTATGAGCATATTTTGTAAATTATGACCTTCGTATTGACAGAAAAGGTGAGAGGTTGGGGATTTTAAACTTTCTTGGTTCTTAGATTAGTTGAATAATCAGAGATTACCCTTATTGAATAGTCAATTATCTATAAGCATTGTAGACTGAATATTCAGATAGTACTGATTATCCAGATACTGATTGTACTAAGATATAACTCAGAGCAGTTTCTGTTTGAACCATTATGAATACTTCTCTTTCAGGAGTGATGATTTGGTGCTCTTATATTTGTATTAGTAAACAGGATGTTGCAGAGATAGATAAGTACTATTGCTTGAATTGCTCCATAACAGTGTCGCCAAGTTCAAATGAAATTGTACAACCTGAATCGGATATAAGTGGTATACTCCCAGATATGAATTGTTTCATTCTGGAACAACAACATGATCCAACATTGTCGAACATTAGAAAGAAAGTTTTAGATAATGGTTCCAACTCTCAAATTAGTGAGAAGTATGTCCTTGAAGATGAATTACTGAAGTATGTTGGCACCCAAGGCAAAAAAGTGGTGGTACCGGAGCAGTTCATAAATTCAGTTATTACCCATTATCATTGTACCCCAACGTGGCCCCATCTTGGAGTAAGGAAAACAATCTCCAAAATTTGAGACCTATTTTGATGGAAAGGTATGAAAAACTCTGTAGAGAATTTTCTCAAAAGATGCAGAACATGTCAATTGAAGTGAATTGAAGTGTTTAATCCAGACATAGAAGCCAAAGATCATAATAAACTTATACCTTTCCTTTATTGCTAATGAGGAACTGATTGTTATAGCTAGCCAAAACTTATATTCCTTTTTATGGTAGAATGGTTCCAGTGTTCTTCATATGCAAGACTGAAAATTGGGACAAATGATCTCAAATCTAAAAAAATCAAAAAGAGAGTCATCTGTGCTTTGATTTTAAGTATGATTCGCTTCATGCGTTACATGGAATATTTTGATTAATAGAAATGCCTTTTGCAAGAAACTCTGTTGTAAAACCAACGGCATTAGTTGTTGCCTTCATTGTCTTATCATCGTCATCACATATTTGACAAAAATGGCAGCTCACCCAGCCACTCCCTATATTGATATATTAAATATACATACATACTGTATGTTGTAAGTCAGTTGGGCATAGCACACTTGGTAAATACTGCATATACTTGGCTAAAGTTGGTCATCTCATCTCTTTCTCTGATAGGTGTCCGAACTGCAGCAGGCTGACCGACAGATGCTGGTGGTTACAAGTGGTGCAGTAGCCTTTGGTAAACAGAGGCTACAGCAAGAAGTCATGTTATCTCAGAGTATGAGGGAGACTCTTATTCCATCCAATGAAAGAGTAAGTCCTGGTATAAAATTAACAGCCACAGTGTCCACGTTTAGGATAAATACATCTAGAGTCTGAATTCAGGACCACTTCTTATCCATTAAATTTCACCATAAAGAATGAAATTAGGTCATAAAAATCAGGTTTGCAAATTATGAAACACTTTTAATGAAAGACTATGAAAGGAAGAATACTTGAATATGATTACTGGAACTTCACCCAAAAATTGTTAAATCCCTTTTATATCTGAGCAAAGGAAGAAATGTGCTGTTATTACAGTTTAAAGCCTACAAAATTGTAGTGATGAGGCAGTGGACAGTGATGCGAAAGTGGGTTAATGGGCTGCAGTGATAAATGTTACCAATTTAAAGTTTTATGTTACTAGATGGATTTGAGTGCATATCGTAAATTCAGAAGAGTCTGTAGTACTTTAGGTATAAGAACCTTGTGTGCAGTTAACAGTTAATGTGGCCTAGAAAAACTTGGTAAAGAATCAATGAGCCTGTTACCATTCTGTTTCTTTCTAATTGCCCTCAACAGAACATGTTTCTTTACTGAAAACTTTTATTGGCAACCCCTCATTTCTGACAATAAATTTAGATATGTACATTCAGTGTACTTTTAGAAACTGCTCATTAACTAATTACTAAAGCAATTTCGTAATAAGTGAGAAACATATATCCTCTTTTTGTTCTCCTTATTTAAATATTTAATTTAAATAATTATATTTAATTAAATATTGTTGTGCCATTTTGCCCTCTTTAATATTCATTCCCAGTGGAAATGTTTGAAGTTAAATATTTAATCACAAGTAGCATTAAAAATACTGGTTAAGATAAACACTGTAATGACAATGACAATATATAATAGAGTGTGCATACCAGACGCAAATATTTGTGTTTCTTGAAATTGCTTTTCGGGTTATTGTTCTCATAGAGATACTTGCGGGCATATTTAAGTATACAATCAGACATAAGATGACGTATATGGGATGTTGGCACTAGTGCATATTTAAATACACAATCAGACAGAAATTTTTCGTATATCGAATGTAAGCTCCAGTGTTAAATAATGGCTATTAGTATTGTAGGTAGTTGCAATTGAATAGATACAAGTGGATAAAAATGAACCATAAAAAACATAAACTTCATGCTGACATATGGAAATTGACCAAAACGAGATATCACTGTTAAAATATTGCATGGATGGAAAATAATAATAAATCACAAACATTTTACAGTGCCATTCTCATTTCAAGTAGAATTGGTGTATCCAGCTCCTTTGGCACTTTAAACATAGCTCCAGGACTAAAATGAAGGATTGACAGGTCCTGGATTTTGAAACGGCCGAGTTCCACAGCAATTTTTCTAGTTTTTGAAAGGACACCATGGTACTTTATCCAAAGTGTTAGGAAACTACAGGATGACAGAAAGCAGGAAGATGACACGTTTTGTTCTTTCTGTTCACTTTTGATTTAGCATCGACAAGTCACAGTTTTTTGATCGAGATGATTATGATGGCACCTGTGGCAATTATTGCCATTGGTAAATATCTGAGCAAGGGTCACTGATGGCAAACTGCCACCAGTGCTGTATATTACTTATTACAGAACTAACGAATAGACTTCTGACCTTTAATTACAGTTCCAGTCTCTGCTGGATCCCAGAGCTTGTGCAGCCGCAGGTCAGAGTGGACTTATGTCCATGTACCAGTCTATGTTCTCCCAGTATGGCTTGACTACTGCACAGGTAATAAATAAACAACCAGTCAGTCTGTCTCATAAGCATATATGCTCTATTTTAAGTGACTCTTCACCCTTTGACAGGAATGTCAGGGGCTTTCTTTAAACAAACCCTCGTAGTTTCAAACCGTTTCAAAGTCACATTGAGCCCTGGTATGCAAACTGGAGGGGGGGAGGGGTGGCATGACCCGAAAACATGTTTGATGGTCGCTAAAAAAAATTAGTAAGAGAGAAAGGGAGACAATCGTGAACATTAAGTACTTTGGTCGCAAAATGTTTATCATTTTGGAATTTAGCACCCTAACTAAAAATTTCTCAAGGGGGGGGGGAGGGGATACCTCTTCTCAATAGACCCCAGATCAGACCACCACATCCCCCACTGGAGTGTCACCAAGATAATGACAGTTTTTACAACTAACACAAAAGGGATATAGAGGATAAAGATTAGTGTTCAAACGATTAACCTAATCGGAATCGGAATCGGCCCGATTATTGCATAATCGGAACATAATCGGAATCGGTAAAAATTACGTGGAATACCAGTTATGTCATACCGATTATTCAAAAACATATGGAAGGTGAAAATATCAACTGATGTATTAGGTTTGTTCTTTTACTACGAAATATTAAAATAATGACACCCTCTATACGTCTTTCACAATGTAATTTCATCAAATTAGGCTGCCAGGGTCGCCGATTTTGCTTCCCTCGTGGTTGGTGACTTCGTATTTCTCGGCACAGTAAGCATGGTAACAATACCAATTTCGCGAATTAACGAATGTGTTGGACAGGGTCGGAAATAAGCGGGTGCGACAGGCGTTTCGCCCTCGCAAGTGCTAAAAAACCCTCCTAAAGCACAATTACGAGTGCGAAAAAAGAAAAGAGAACTATAAGAAAATCGCCCTCGTTATATCAGGTGTCTGTGTAAAATTAATTGTGACATGCGTTTGCTTTAGCAGCGCGAATCGCGCAAACAGTTCTCACAATCCCGCATCAAATTTGAAGCAGTGCGGGAGGGTCGCGCACAATCACCGGGAACTTACCGTACATTCACTGTCAAATTATGGCCTCTACGAAGCAATTTCAGTACCAGCGACAATAACCTAAAATCCCCACAAATCTCCGACCACATGGTAGCCTTACTTCACACTAAGTCAACATGGAAATCTAACCTAGCCATCTGTTTATTCGCTCTATTTGTGTCGCAAATAAAAAAATTAAAAAATCCATGGAAACTGCAATCTTCGACCACATGTTAGCCTAACAACCACACTAAGTCAATGGGAAATGTACCCCGACCATCGTTTTGCAAAAAATAAAAAAAAATATTTGCGTAGCTTTTTTACATACTTTCCTTGCTGCTATCGTCGCGCTTGGTACCCGAACACCACACGTAGTCAACGGGAAAATCTAGCCTAAGCATCTCTTTATTCGCTGAAATTGTGAAGCAGTTAGCTAGAGCTTAAATATCCATGAAATACTGCAACCTTCGACCACATGTTAGCCTAACAACCACACTAAGTCAATGGGAAATGTAGCCTAACCATCGGTTTGCAAAAAAAAAAAAATGCGTAGCTTAGTTACAACTTTCAATTTGCTGGAAATCGGCATTTGTTTGGAAGGTATGTGCTATGTCTTAAAGAGGGAATGTTGTATTTTATATTGGAGTAGTTTCTAGTTGTTATTATTTCTTTACATCAATCTGGTAACATTCTAGAGTAATTTTAAACAAGTTACGATGGTACAATTTGCTTTTCAGTTTGATTGGCCTGAGCATAAATTTACTAATTGAACTTGAATTGAGTTAAATAGGTAACGAATAGGTATGTTTAACTTCAAGTTCGTAACATTTCTATTTGTTCATAAACGGTATAATACTGAAAATAAGTACAAAATAATGTCGGAATGTAGGCAATATGTAATTAAAATTTACACTTTGGTAAAGATTGAAGATGGATGATTTGTCTGAGATGCTTTTTGAGATGGATATTTTGAGTAACTATTCTTAGCCCATTTCAAGCCATTAACAGGTGACATACACGTCGAGGTGGTTAGGCCATTCGCTTAGCACAGTGCTGACTAGGTAGGATTTTCGTATTTTGGAAATTTGTTAAAAAAAAAAAAAATCTTTCCGAGAAACTCCAGAGGTAATTTGGTACAAACAAAAGGATACCTAAGAGCCTTGTATTACAACGAAAGCAAAAGGAAACAGGAAAATCACAACAATAATTGTTTCTATCACAAACTTTATTGCCGATTTCGTATAAACGGGATATTTTCTCTTTTTCAAATAATCGGAATCGGAATCGGAATCGGTACGATTATGAAAAAAATAATCGGTAATCGGTATTTTCTGTTATGCATAATCGTTTGAACACTAATAAAGATACCACATGAGTCTGAACAATATAGTACTACCTATAGCTACGAGAAGTAAACCAAAAATACTTTATTCTGTCTTTTCTTTGTTGGTGTGTATACTATCATGTGTTCTTTGGCTGCATGATGCTTTGGTGTCCTACTGGGAAGCTAATAGAGCCTTGTAGAAATAATGAGGCTTAGCTGTGAAGCTCCATTCCAGTTTATCACTTTCCATTTGTTTTCGAGCACAAGCATAAAGAGTTACATTTATCGTACTGCAAAAAGACAATGGATAATACATCAAGAGTACGGTGAACGTAGTTTAAAGAGAATTTTTTTCCCAGAACTGGTTGAATGGTTAACCGTTATAGGGACAAATGAAATATGAATATTATATAAATACTAGCTAAACTATGCTTATTTGTACAGTAGATTGCATTGGAATCTCTGAAACACATTTCTTGAACATTTAAAATCTGTAGTATAAAGGAGGATCATACAGATATTTGGCCTCTTTGCATTGCCAGTGGTAAATGTCGCTGTTGATAGCAATTTGAAAATGCCTTGACTGTCTATGTAACTTTGACACTTCCCTGTTCGAAACTCTCAAGGTGTTAGTCACCAAGGCAGACTTCCAACACGATTACACTAGGAGTAATCTGCGAGCTACCCTAACCGAACTGTTGCGGATGAAGATCATTCCGATTGTGAACGCCAACGATGTGATTGCTCCACCCCCAGAGGCAGATATGGATCTCCATGGGGTAAGGAGCCCTGGGGTAAGGCAAAGACCTTTAACCTACCTCCTACACATTCATTCATCATGCATCATGCATATCAATAATACTCCATGCAGGCAAGCAATATTGCTAATGTCCTTGTCATCATAATATAATAGTTACAATTAAAAATTAAAAGAAAACATAGTTTGTGACTTATCAACTTGAAGTTTGGAGACAGGTGAAATTAATCCAAAAGAGTGTAAACAGAAAATGAAAATGAAGTCATTTTAAATGATCTGTTGAATATTAAAGTCAGATGTGTCCTGCTATCCTAGCAAAGGGTTACAGTTGAAGCCTAGTGTCATTGCCACTGAACAAAAGATCCTTGTTTAAAAGCATATAATAAAACAAAAGATATTAGTGCAGTTTTCTTTAGTCTTTTTGATGCATAGAACAAACTCTAATGTGATCTAATATAATGATGGCTGGCTTAATACATGTAAAGAATGATTGGGTGCTTATTTGGGGAAGGAAATGTTTTGTAACTACCCTGTTCTTTACAGGATTTAATAATAGTAATAATAATTTCTCTTCATTAAACACATCAGACTGCCATATTTTGTGTGATTGATCCCAAAGATGGCTCTAGCACATTATACAAATTTCTTATCAAAAGTTAATAATTACTTGCTCTAGTTGACTTCAAGTTAACATCCCCTCAGTCAAGGTTTAAATGAAAGCGCTACATCGCTTAAGAAACAGAAGGGAAAACACTCTTTGTGGGATCTATAGGTGGGAAGCGCAGCATAAACATGTGCCAGAAAATAGTTCTTAAAATTGGTTGTGTTTCCTTCATGGGAGATCAAGATTTTAAGTGCTACTAGTTTGATACACTCAAGTTCAATGACTGGTTGGGCCAAAAGTCAAAAACACTAAAGACAGTTTTGTTTGGTGCATTGTTATCATGGTGCTCATATTCATGCCTGCTTCTCTGCCTACCGTATTAAAGTCTTTTAACATTGAAGTTTGTTTTAGCTAAGACTTACACTATTTCTTGTATCAGTATTTTTGTTTTGTTTTGTCTTCAGATTGTGGTTCATGGTAGCCAACTGACCACTGTGTGGTTTTTCTCACTCATTTTAATTCCATCATCACAAATCTATGCTCTCCAGAGGTTATTTAACATAATTATGTACCCAATGTATCGGATGTTAATCTAATGTAGCTTGTCTGGAAGCCTGAGATCTGTGAGGAAAGAGTCCCTCATTGTAACTGATGATATTTTGCATTAGAGACCAATATGGTGATGTTATTTACTGACACGCACCTCTAGTTATGTTAAGACTAGTACTGATACATAAAATGAGCAGCATTTTGTAGGAATATTTTTTAAAGGAGATCATGTAAAGATAGAAAATGGCTTCATTTTGAACATAAAAACTGCAAAACATGAAATCAACATTAATAAGTCAAGTTTCATTGCAATGCCATTATTATTCTTTTTAGACACATCGTTTCAACAAAATTAACAGTTACAGTATTGGAGAACCTTTCAAAATGCCAAACACAAATTTTTTTGGTGTTTGTTTGTTTTGTTTTTTTCATTTATTTTTGGGAATAAATTCTTACTGTTGTTAGACTTATATATTAATTTTAAACAATTATGTCTGACATGAGGGGTTGATGTATTTTAAAGTATTTCCTCGTTCATATTCCTACTTTGGTGAACTATTATGTTTATGAAAATCAACATTTTTGCTCTAAAGTGATCATATTAACATTATTTATCCATATGATAGGTTATAAGCATCAAAGATAACGATAGCCTTGCCGCTCGGTTGGCCGTCGAGGTGAACTCCGACTTGCTCATCCTCTTGTCTGATGTGAATGGTATTTACAGCGGCCCACCGGAGGAGGAAGGATCTCGGCTACATGATGTCATGTATCCCGGTGACGTCGTAGGCATCAAATTTGGAGGCAAATCGAGGGTCGGACTCGGCGGCATGGAATCGAAGGTATTATACCTGGCAGTGGAGAAATAATACTAGCATGCTCTCAAAAGGGTTAGACATGTAGATGATAATTTGGGATTTAATTTGGCAAATATCGGATGAGGGTGTGATTATGACTACTTTTCTTCAGGCATCAAATTGCTCTCGTTTTTTGTGAGGTTTTAAAACTTATGGTGATGTGTAATGAATTTTTTACGACCACACTTGACCAATTGCCTTTGCTTAACAGTAAAGATTATGGTATTAGTGAAATGATTTTAAGCTGGAGTCGCACCATCTGGTCGGTGATACCTAGCATCACCAAAAAAAAAGGAAAAAGAAAAAACAAGGATATTTCTTTTAGAAATGTATGGCAAGTAACCTTTACTGTAGCTAAGTGCTGTACTACAAAAAATTGATGTGTAAATAATCAGACCAAACTCAGTAAAACCTTGGTATGATACTTGTATTTTACATATTTAAATTAAAGGTAGTAGAGTTATCTAGACTCCCTTAAAAAATTCTTCAAAACTATCTCAAAGATTGTTCATATAAATGAAAGATGTTCACCCTTCTAAGTTCCACATATTTATTTTACTGTTTGTCAGGTTAAGTCTGCGGTCTGGACTCTAGAGAGAGGCTGTTCGGTCGTCATCGCTAACGGCATGAAGAAAGATGACGTTATCCTAAACATCGTTAACGGCCGCAATGTGGGAACGTTTTTCACCGAGACGAAACCTGCGGGCATTGCTCCGGATATCCAAGCTACCAGAGCGAGAGATGGCGGTAGACTTCTGCAAAGTTTGACTCCTGAAAAGGTAAAAAAAATTAGACAAAAAGTCTCCATTTGTATTGTCGTAAATTCCTCTGCATCTTTCATAATTTGTTATTGCTTCAGCTTTGTTTGCTCAAATGCAGAGAACTGGCATGTTGTTATGTTGTTGATACCTTCATCATGACGTCACAGAAGCAAATTTTTATCATTGTGTGTTTTCTTTTTTCCTGTTTCTGGACAGAGAGCTGAAATAATAAATCGTCTGGCAGATCTACTCATTGAGAGGAAAGAGGTGATCCTGACTGCTAACAAGCGTGATCTGAACAGAGCTCGAATGAGTATGTCTTTACATTGTGATCCTCAAACAGAATTAGTATGCAGAATCAACAGAATTAGAGTATTAAGCAAATTTAAGGAATTTAATATCTCCAACATTGATGTGTTCAGGCATCGAAGCGTTTTACGTCAATGTGATGGTAGGCTTGATAAAGGCAATGTCATACATTTGACCATATGTTGTTCAGGTCTGGACTGTTTAAGCCTCACAGTCCATATGTTGTACAGGTCTGAACTGTTTAAGCCCCACAGTCCATATGTTGTACAGGTCTGGACTGTTTAAGCCTCACAGTCCATATATTGTACAGGTCTGGACTGTTTAAGCCTCACAGTACATATGTTGTACAGGTCTGGACTGTTTAAGCCCCACAGTCCATATGTTGTACAGGTCTGGGCTGTTTAACCCTCACAGTCCATATGTTGTACAGGTCTGGACTGTTTAAGCCTCACAGTCCATATGTGTTGTACAGGTCTGGACTGTTTAAGCCTCACAGTCCATATGTTGTACAGGTGTGGACTGTTTCAGCCACACAGTCCATATGTTGTACAGGTCTGGACTGTTTAAGCCCCACAGTCCATATGTTGTACAGGTCTGGGCTGTTTAAGCCTCACAGTCCATATGTTGTACAGGTCTGGACTGTTTAAGCCTCACAGTCCATATGTGTTGTACAGGTCTGGACTGTTTAAGCCTCACAGTCCATATGTTGTACAGGTGTGGACTGTTTCAGCCTCACAGTCAATATGTTTTACAGGGCTGGACCGTGTAAGCCTTACAGGTCAAAAGGAAAGTTGTACTCTTGAAACAACTGCTTGAATTGTACATAGTTGGGTGTGTGGGTGTGACAAGTTACCAATGACCCGGGGTTAACTGTTACAAAAATGTGTCAGAATGCCTTGCCTCAATCAATACAAGACTGAAAACCTTGAACTTTAACCTATTTTTTAAACTTTTATCCTAGTTGGTAGAGAGGACTTTGTATTCTTGAATTCACTTGCTAAAGACCCATTCTGGCCAAAAATTTCCTTGTTCTTTGATTCTTTTCTCTTTTTTGGCTTTAATTTTCTAACAGCTTCAATGGCTCCACCGATGGTAGCCAGGTTATCATTAAACGAACACAAGTTGTTGAGTCTAGCAGAGGGACTGAAGCAGATTGCTGCTTCCTCTAGTGACACAGTTGGAAGAGTAATAAGTAGGACATTGGTTGCCGAGGGAATGGTGTTGCGGAAGATTACGATTCCAATCGGTGTCCTCATCGTCATATTCGAATCTCGCCCGGACTGTCTCCCTCAGGTTAGAATTCCCTCTAAAAGACGATTTTTTTCTCCAAATAGTTCAATTTGAATATTTCTTTTCAATGTTGTCAAAATGTACCGTTTTCCATTCATGAAGCTGACGTATTTTTCCCTTTTCGAATGAGTTTGAAAATATTTTGTATCCAGACCTCTTGGTCACTTCCTCGGATGCAACACAGAACTGGATCGGAGATCATTACAATGTTGTGGCGCCAAATTGATTTTTCATAACAATGCGTTACATATTTGTAAAGACACATGGTGTTGATTTATATCCAGGGGGGTTCTTTTGCTCATATGAACATTAAAAGCACATGCATTTATTCAGTTGTTAGAATTTAAAAAAAGAACAATGGATTAAAAAACAATGGATCAACAGTCATATTTAAGGAGCCAACGTCACCTACAATTTAGCCTTGAAGGAGCATACCAGAGACTTTTTCTTTTTTGGAAGCTGAATATCTTGAAAATAAGAACATTTCTAGCACTGAAATTTTTTATTTTCGTGGACTGTGACACATCAAGCCTAACATTCTGCATACGGTCAGCCTTTATGTGTTCTGTGTATTATAAAAATTTCCTCATCCACATAATGGTTTCTCTGTCTTGATACCACACATTTATTTATTACCTATGAAGGTTGCCTCCCTGGCTATCAGTAGCGCCAACGGTATTCTCCTGAAAGGCGGAAAGGAAGCCACTGAGAGTAACAAGGTGCTCCATTCACTGGTAGAAGAAGCCCTGGATTTACACGGTGCCAAGGATGCGGTGCAATTGGTAAAATAACAAAATGTTCTCAAAGTTTATAGTAGATATAAGTTTGCTCTCATACATTTATAGTGTCAATTTGATTTTTTTGTTCATGGAGTGAGATAGGAAGTGGTTGGCACAGAAATACATGACTATGAGTATGACCAATATTAATAATAATAATATTTACTTTTTATATAGCGCATTATACCAGAGATAGGTCTCAAAGCGCTTTACAGACGTTATATTACCCCTGGTCAATGATAACCTGTCCCAGAGACAATCCTTCCAGTCGGCAGCAGTTATATACTGCGCCCAATGACAAGTTACCAATAGGGTCTGACACAAAAGATTGTAAAGCTGCCCTGAGAGGAATCATTTTTAAGATATTTCTTTCTATACACAGTACATTGTTGACTGATTATCAGTTAAATTTAATCTATTTGTTGGGGAGTGTAGCACAGATGCCAAGGCAAATTATCTATTCCATCATTTTGGACTCAAATCATGTTTCTTACACTATCAAAGTTTTCAATTTATTTTCTGCCATGTCTATATGTCTACTACAAATACCCGCAAAAGTTAGGGATAACAATCAAGTTAAAAACACCAAGGAAAAAAATACAAAACCATTTGCTTGATTTTGAATGAGAGATAAAAGGGAGTATAAAAGTGAAAATTCAATTTGACACCAACTATCTCACCAACTGTAGATAGTAAAGATAGTTTAAACTCATGTCACCATCATTCAAAAAAGTAAAATATTTGGCTTGATTTTGAATGAGAGATAAAAGGAAGTATAAAAGTGAAAATGGAGTGATTGGTGGTCATGGTATCTCTTTAAAATTCTTTCAATTTTTGTTGACCTCAAAGATCAACACGAGAGAACAGATCGGAGATTTACTTCAATTGGAGGGACTCATAGACCTAGTCATCCCCAGAGGATCCAACGAAATGGTCTCTCGGATCAAGAAGGAGAGCAAATCCATCCCGGTCCTAGGCCATGCTGATGGCATCTGCCATGTTTACATCGACAAGAAGGCTGATCCAGATATGGCGGTTAAAATTGGTGAGATTATCAATCAGTCACTATGTTGACCCACAAGTGTCATTCTAAAATTCGCCCTTTAGTAAGACTGCCGTTCATTTTTCACCACTGGCCACTTCTGCACCTTTCAAGGTTATTAGTCTGGAACATTATCCTGTGTGTTGGGTAATCAATTCGCTAAGCCTAGCAAAGGGAACGAGCATGGAAAAGTCACTTCCTCAGCTCAAATCCCCCCCCCCCCTCCCCAGATCTACTGCGAGAGCCTATTCAATGCCCGAGGCAGGTAAACTGTTATGGCAGTGGTATTAAAGGGCGCATTTTCAAATGTCAAAGCGATGGTCCGCAAACTATGGGCTGTGAACCAAACGTGGGTTGCAAAAACCGTTCGGCAGGTTGAAGGATTTTTTTGTCAGGTTTTTAGAAAAATTTAGCATTCCCTGGCGTGCTGGTGGAGATTAAGATTATGGTTGTTTAACTTAACAAATAAATTGAATTCTTTCGGCAAAGACGAACGTAGAGAAAACAATATTCTACTCCTATAATGTCTGTTAAAACTCTGATATGCAAACTTCGGGTGTAACTCTGTTCAAAGTCGTCAAAAATTTATGGTGGTCAGACGAACCATTTCAGAAGAAGTAAGTATTTGTTTATATTAGTGGCCACAAATGTGGAAAATACTTGAATGCAAGTTACTTTAAAAATTGCTAAATGTAACACCAATTTGGGACTACCACCCATAATCATACAAAAGGGCTTCCTTCCGATAGACCCCATCCTCAGGTGACAACATCCAGCAAACAATGATGAAAATTAGGGTAGAAAAGTTTGACTACCAGAGTCTCATTACTCATTGTTTTTATATTTTACACATCTTACAGTGCGTGATTCTAAATGTGACTACCCTGCTGCATGCAATGCCATGGAGACGCTCTTAATTCACAAGAATCTTCAAGATACCCCTCTCTTTGATGAACTCTTGGATATGTTACGATCGGAAAAGGTAAATTTATCCAAGCAATATTCACCCCCAGTATGTTGTCTGATTAATGCTGTGTGTTATGCTATGTGCAACATTGTTAAATACAGGATATGTAATAGCAAGGGTTTTGATGATCAAACACTCTATACAAATTTTAGTTGTTAAAGCTTCCATTGTATTTGCTGACTTTCAGGATTTTTGTTGCTTGACGTTCATGTGGGATTATGTTTTTGAATAGATTAACCCAGTCTTGAATGCTATTCAAAAACTTCCAGAATCTTAAAATAATAAACGACCAAGAAGACAGTTGATCAGTGTTGACAATTGACAGTTGATCAGTGTTGATCAGCCTCATATGTATGTGTATGTGGGAGAATAGGAATGGCTTGTTAACTTACACTTCACATTGGGTGACTATCCAATGTAGTTTTCCAGCTCAGTTTGGTCTTTTCAAAATTTGGGAGACTATCCCAGCATATATCTTAATAGTTTTGGTAAAACTATCCCAGCATATATCTTAATAGTTTTTATAAAAATTCAGGCAATGATGGACACTATAAAGACATTACAATCATTACGAATATTTGACTATTCTTGTTCTAATTTTGTTAGGTCAAAATTCATCCAGGCCCAAGGTTGGCGTGTTCCTTGAAGTTTGGTCCAGCTGAGGCCAAATCTCTGAAGGTTGAGTACAGTGGACTGGAGTGTGCTGTAGAGGTTGTAGATGGAGTGAACAGTGCTGTTGACCACATCCATAAATATGGCAGCTCACATACAGATGTGATAGTCACAGAAGATGGTAAGCTAGTCTTAAAATATGCTCCTCTTATCCCCCTTAAGCAGACTCTACTTATGACAGGGTGTGGATATGTCAAACAATATCATTTATCATAAATCATAAATATGTGTGGCAGTCCACAACCCAGCTGTGAAAGTCACAGAAGACGGTAAGCTAGTATTAAAATATGCTATTCTAATCCCCTTAAGTAGACTCTACTTACAACAGGGTGTGGATAGGTTAAACAATATCATTTATCATGAATAAGTGTGGCAGTCCACACCCATCTGTGTTAGTCACAGAAGATGGTAAGCTAGTCTTAAAATATGCTCTTCTTATCCCCTTTAAGCAGACTCTACTTATGACAGGGTGTGGATATGTCAAACAATATCATTTATCATAAATCATAAGTAAGTGTGGCAGTCCACACCTGGCTGTGATTTGTCACAGAAGATTAAAGTTAGTGTTCAAACAGTTTGTTCTTATAGCCTTAAGTATCCTGTAGTTATAACAGGGGGTGGGTATGCCAAACATTGTAGTTTATCGTAAGCCATAACTGTGGCAATTCAAACACAGATTGGGAATCCGAATCCATTTATTTTTTTTCTTGCTGCTGTCTGATGAGAGCAACTTTGAAACAGTGTTATTTTGGATGTACCGGGTGCATGTGTTTTGTAATCACACTCAGTATACATCCCCATTAGTGACTTTGGAAGAACCTTAGTCAGTCAAGCAGATAATTAAACACGCTCATCAAGGGAGACCTATACCCCATGTGTAAACAAACATCCATCCATAAATGTGTGTATAGTATCACACAATGGAAGATGTGTTACGGTGAAAAAAGTTACTATTGTAACCACCCATCCCATACTTAAAAGAGCATTATGACGTTATTACCTCATAGCTGGGTGAAGAGCAAACCATCCATCAAAGAATGATCTTGTAACACAAGTTTTGACAAATTAGAAATATTACAGTGTATGTGTTTACATACAAACTTGTATAAATCTCAGTGTTTGGGCCTTAAAGTTTTGATGTGCCCATTCTTTGAGGATATATTCAACTATAGGAAAAAGACTTCCTCGTCATGATATTGAGACTGTCGGTTACCAGTGGGAATTGAGGGGGATAATTGAAGCTGTTAGGCTAGGTGTGGGACTTAAACAGATGGTTTAAGTTTATAGGTTGGTAAGGTTGCAGTAACTAGGTTTGCCTGGTATTATTGCAGTGTTGGAAACATGTGACACGATCATGTTTTAACAATTTCTTTTTCCTTCAACAGAATCAGTTGCTAACCATTTCCTTGAATCTGTGGACAGTGCTTGTGTTTTCCATAATGCTAGCTCCAGGTTTGCCGATGGGTACAGATTTGGTCTCGGTAAGCCAAACACGGTCTGGCTAGAATCAGTCGTAATTCTGGGATTGCCCCATTAGTTTAAATTGAAATTCTCACATATAGTAAAGAGATAATATTCCACACTGTTAGTTGAATATGCCATTTCGATATCTTGTCCCTAACTTGATAGATATGGTTGATTGCATCATGTGACCTATTCTGAGTGGTTAAACCATGCTTTCCTCAAGTAGGTGGATCACAGTATGCAGTCTGTGGTGTCATTACAGTAGATGGTGGTGTCATTACAGTAGATGGTGGTGTCATTACAGTAGATGGTGGTGTCGTTACAGTAGATGGTGGGGTCGTTACAGTAGATGGTGGTGTCGTTACAGTAGATGGTGGTGTCGTTACAGTAGATGGTGGTGTCGTTACAGTAGATGGTGGTGTCGTTACAGTAGATGGTGGTGTCGTTACAGTACATGGTGGTGTCGTTACAGTAGATGGTGGTGTCGTTACAGTAGATGGTGGTGTCGTTACAGTAGATGGTGGTGTCGTTACAGTAGATGGTCTTCAGAAACTTTACTTTCCCGGAAATTCTTCTTGTTCATTTATCCTTGAATCCTGATGCATTGTATTTTGGAATGTTGTTTTAGCTGTTAATGTGTAGTCCATCAATAATTCAACTTTTCTGTAGAAACATTACTTTCCTCTAAAATGCAGTAAATGTTATATAAAGGGAAACAAAGGCATATTTAGCTCAATTGCCATGGTTACAACACTCACTTTGTTGTTGCCAGATGCAAGCCCAAAATATCACCATTTTGAAAACTTCATATCTTTGCCAAAGAAAATGCTATATGAGGATGTGGCTTTGATTTTAAAGATACAGAAAGTTGCTAGATATTTTGTTATCAGCCACCAGCATTATCCCATTTAAGGCACCCTCTTGGGATGCTAGGTAGGACTCCAGGGGTCTGAAGCTACAGGCATAAACAACTAATTTCCTGAAAGAATTAGCACCTGGTCCCCACAACTGATGTACAAAGGGTTCATTATACAGAGCTGGTAAAGAGGTGCAAATTTTTGTTTTCAATTGCTAATGGATGGGAGTAGTGTAAAAGGTTAAGAAACTGCTTTTAAAGGGTTTATTCTTTACTATCTCATTCCAGCCAAATTTGTTCAATTTTTATTCAGCATCTATTGCTCACATTCTTGCCATAGAAGTTATATCAGCAATATGTGCTGGCTTCTATAATTGTTAGATTATCCTTGAATAAATAGTTTTGAAAAAAAAACTAAACCTCAATGGAGCAGCTATTTTTAATCGGTTTCTTGATTTGGTTCCGGTCAACTTACAGGTGCAGAAGTAGGCATCAGTACTACTCGAATTCACGCCAGAGGTCCTGTCGGGGTCGAAGGTCTCTTGACAACAAAATGGATTATGGAGGGGACGGGAGAATGCGTCCAGGATTTCTCCCAAGTCGGAGGTAAAACCTATCTCCATCAGAAATTACCGTTGCACGCTGAAGTAGAGGCAGAAGAAGGAGAAGGAACAACGACTTCGTCTTAAAGTTAATTTTTTCAGTTATAATACTTAGTATATTGTCATATGTGTGGGCGTTTGTGAAAATATCTTCATCAGAAAGTGGCAAGAGTTTCAAAGGAGAAATGAATGAAACACTATCATAATAGAAAAGTAACATTTAGTGTGTGATCCCCTGTTTCCAAAGACTTTGGAGTTTACTTCATGTTTCGTTGAGGTAACATAGTACTAATTATTGATGTCTGTTGTTATATGTCCCAAAAATAGTATTTGTGATTAAATTGAGAAAATGAAAAGTTTGATTTCTCGATGGCCATCCATGAATTGTCCATATAGGAAAATAATCATAATGTGTGTGGTTTGCTTCATATTTAATTTTTTTTTTTTTTTTTTTTGAGATTCCATCAATGAAGTTGTTTGTGTTCTTGTTTGGATCATCAATGTTGTGTATGCCTAGAAGAGTGGTTCTTGGAAACTGAAGTAACCCTTCTTATTATTACTGTTGTTACGTATTATATATTGTCAGTCCTCGCCATGAGTTTTCTGGTTGCAAATCTGACCTAAGTTTGATCAGTACTTCACTATGTGATAGTGAGTTGGAAATAGAGCAGAGGGTTACTTTGTTAGTCTCTCAGCGAACATAATTTAGAGCAGGGTATAAACATTGCTTTCGCAAAAAGCCAAATTTGTTGTCAAAAATATGGAGACTTTTTCCAATGGAAGAATTGATATTCAGGTTTGGAACTGAACACCCCCATTTTCAACTACCAGAGTCAGCTGAACTCATAGTTTAGTCAACTAGTAGTTACCAACTGGATGTCTCTGTGGAGGGTTGTAAGGTGCAATGCTGGTAGAAATTTAACCACTATGCTATTTATTGTTTGTGTCATAGGGAACAATGTTGGCATTATGTTAGTCTTATTTATTTGTTTTCTTTGCTCTTTAGTAGTTTTTTTTTTATTTGATTTATGTTGTTGAAGCAATGTTGATGGTTTAGTTCCTGGGTACGATGCTTTATGAATGTTTTGCAGTATTGGAGCAGCTATGCCAAAAACTGCAATATTGTCAGTTTCATGCCATTTATGTTTTGTGTCAAACAGGCAATATGGTTGCCATAGAAACTTATCTCGTTATCTTCTTGTTAGATTGGTAACAATAATAGAATCTTTTTCTTTTCTTAAGATAGGGTGATTGGGGGAGATGGGGGGGGGGATAGGGTCAGAGGGATAGATTCTCGTAATCCAATAAGCAATATCTTGAGGCTCTTGGTGTATGAGGTTGATGCTTAGTTTATACCCACTTGATGACGAAATGTCATTAAATCAAAGTTGGAGAAACACATGATTCATTAAAGTCCAATTCATGGTAGGATCCCTCTGAACTTGTAATATCATAGATATTGCAAGAGCATTTCAAACAAGCTTTAGAACTGTCTTCAAATCTAACTAAAGACAACTACTTTGACTAGTCAGTGATGGCCACCTCTCTCCCCCCCCCC
>JAIPMN010004247.1:16045-28528 GCA_020650975.1 Apostichopus californicus | reverse complement strand
GCATTATTGTTTTTTTTTGTGAGGCCAAACAGAAGCCAAATTCTGATCACTTTGTTAACAAAATAAATCCAAACGTCAAGGTCATATGATTTCATACTTGGTATGTAATTATGTGTGAATGGAAGAACCTTGCTGATCACTAGATGTTTACATGGGTCAAAATTTTAATTTTGTGTAAAGTAAGTGAGTAAAAAAAATAATAAGTAAGTAAAACTTTATTGCTCCATAAAAGGAAATAACGATTAAAATGGTGCATAATTTGATGAATGTGGCATGGGCATCACTAAGCCCATTGGTTTTCTGTTTAACAACTACCTTCTGAAAACGGCTGCATGACGGCAAATTTTCAATGATCTTTCTGACAAAGATTGAAAAATATGTACACTGTAGGAGTACACATTACCGCTACTCCTACAGTGTACATATTGGTCATTCAGTAATGTGTACTTAGGTTTGGTGAATAGAACACCAGCTTTGAGACAGTAAAAGTCTCCTTTGAATGGATCCTAGGCATATTGCTATTATTGTTTTATATTGGTATCTCCAAATCCTTTGAGGCTGATACAAATTTTTCAATTCAACTTCTTTTTTTTGGGGGGGGGGGAGGGGGTATTTAATTACAATGCAATCTGGTATTTAATTACAATGCAATCTTAATTTAATGTAAACAACTACAGTAGTTGTCATCCAAAGAGAAATTTGGTCGTATCAGAATACTGAAAGACCATTGATATTTTTGCCCTGTACATGAATGCTGGAGTTTAATGTTCCTCATATGTAAAGTAACCATTGGCAGGATCTTCAGTCTCTGGGTTTTAATGAATTTCATGTTTCTGCAACCTGTTTTTTTTGTCTCTTTCATTTCAGAACCCATAAATACCTTCCATACTATCAACAAACAAGAGAATTATCCCATACGACTTAGTTATCACCGAAGTGTTCACTATAATTCAGTGGTGGACCCGACCCAACCATCCGTCGGTGTTGGGCTAGGAATGCCCTCATTTTATCCAGGGGTACGTACAAAGTTCTCTGCAACATTTTTATTTCCCATTCTAGTCTTCCTTTTAACTGGTCTGCTTTTGCGATAACCCACAAAATAAAATCATAAGACAGATAGGACACTACGACAGGTTGCAACTTAAACCAACTCGGCAGTTCTTACCCCATTATTCAGTTCTGATGTTTGTTGTTTTGCATCATTCATAGGAATTTAATGTATGCATTTATGCTTTTATTCCATCAGCTGTATATTTTGCAACTGAAGCCATTTTGTCTTTCATGTCCAATTCAGAGGCATTTTCTTTGACTAAAATCTGGAACAGAATGTGCCTTTCATTGATAGCAGCCGCCCAAAAAGTTAACAGGATGTAACTTATCGATGTGTCGCGTGAGAACCTTCTTGTAATTTTTCACTTAGTCTGCAAAGTCAACATCCTTGAACAAAGAATATGTTCCTGTTTGTTAGTGACAATTGCATCTTCGTAGAAAGGCAACCTTTCTGATAGCGGGGAATAATTACATTATTGTCAATGTTGTGTACAAAAACCGCCATGCATCTTTTGTAAGGCACTATGCCAAAGCGGGGAATAAGTTAATATGTTGTAAACAAACACCGCCATGCATGATTGTAAGGCATTTTGCCGATAGCATTTTGCTCTGCGATACTGTACGTACTATTCCCAGTTAATTATGTCTCACTCAGGGATTCATGAAGCTAATTCACACCTGTTTTTCTGCTTTAAAAAAACATGAAAGTCCCTCCATGGCAAAACCTATGCAAAGCATTGGTATTTCAAAAAGGAACACCTCACATCTTGTCAAGTGGCTGAAGGAAGTAACATTTGAAACAATGGGGAGTTTAGGGACAGACTCTGTCAGCTATTAAAAGTAGAGAAGTAGGGTGAAGGAGAATTCCACTGTTTTCAACTCTTTGTAAAATAAGTCCAAGAAGAGCGGAATATTTTTTTTATCATTTGGCTCGAATGATTGATAAGCCAGAAGGGAAGCAAGATTGATATTTATTTATACTTTCCACTTCTTCGTCTATGTTTTGAATTTAATCAACAATATAATTCAAATGATCTTAATACCTGTGGTTAACAATAAATGGATAATTGAATCTATTAGCACAAAGACCTTTTTGGGGATGAAACAAAAAAATTAAGAAAACAATGTTGTTTCTTATATCATTAATGTTAAATGCAGATAACTGATGTGCCATTTGAAAATTGAGAATAAGCTGTTGAATGTAGCTATAAACATTACCAATCGGTTATAAATTGATATCGTTTTAGTTTTGGAAAGTAAATTATTCTCTTAGCCTAGAAATAACCTAAGCAGACTAGAGGTATAGCATTGGTTATTATTCCACTGTATGCAACTTTTTGTAAAATAAGTCCAAAAAGAGTGGAATATTTTTTTTATCATTTGGCTCAAATGATTGATCAGCAAGAAGGAAAGCAAGATTAATATTTATTTTTACTTTCCACTTTTCATCTATTTTTTGGAATTTAATCAACAATAGAATTCAAATAATCTTTATAAATGTGGTTAACAATAAATGGAAAATTGAATCTATTTAGCACAAAGACCATGTTGGGGATGAAATAAAACAAAGAAATAAAAAAAACTATGTTGCTTGTTATACCTTTAATGTTAAATGCAGATATTAAATGATGTGCCATTTGGAAATTGAGAATAAGCTGTTGAATGTTGCTATAATTATTACCAAAAAGCCAATCGGTTATAAATTGATATCATTTTAGTTTTTGAAAGTAAATTATTCTCTTTGCCTAGAAATAATCCAACCAGACTAGAGGCATAGCATTGGTTATATTATTCATATATGAAATTAAGCCACAGACATTTTAAGAACTGATAAATGTCCGCCGGGTTTTCCGTGTTTCGATTTTTTGCTTGGCTCAACCCGGATGTATCCTTTTCGTCAGTGTTCCGAGTGAAGACAGAAGGTTTTGAAGGACCGATGATCATATATATATATTATTTACTTTTTGCATTTCTTTTCGAAAACCACAGCTAGCTGACAAGAGGTTGATGGTGGATGCGTTAAATCGGTCTGAGAATTCAGAGATAGAGAAAGCCATGTTGGAAGACAAACTGAGGGCGACAGACTGGGAGGCTACTAACGAGGCTTTGGAGAAACAAGTTGCCCAAGATTCATATCTTCAATGGGTGAAAGAAAATGAGATGCGCAACAGAAAGAAATATGTAAGTTTCTGGGAAGAAACATGATGGATTTCTTTCCCTGGGGGGTGGGGGAGATGGGGGGTGGAGGAATAGGGAGAGGAGTCTTGATACTTTTTCAAGTCGTAATTGCCCATCTGTATTTGTAATTGATATAGTAAATAAGAAAGTTTGATAAAACTTTCTGTACCTTTGAGAAGCAACCTTCTCAGCTTTTTTTAGTATGCCTTTTTTTTAACAACAAACAAATAATATGGCAGGGAATGAATTTTTGCAAATATACTTCAGCTGGTGTAAGTGAACCATGTCCAGTTGGTTTGGGGGGTGGGGAGTGATAGTTGTAAAGTGTTTTAGCATTTCTACTCTGTGTGCTTGGACTGTAGCTGTTAGCTGACTGCTGATATAAATCAAACCTACTTAACTAGACTTTTATCACTGACACCACACGTCCAGATTTGTATTACAATAGGTAGCTAGATATTGAATCTGGTTTGACCAGATGAAGGGCCAGATGATCTAGATTAAATACTAGCTGCTGCTGAGAACTATTGAAATGACCTTCAAAATTCAGCTCAAAGTAACAAAGCTAACAAAGACCAGATTATCGATTTTTGACTTTCTTCGTTTGCCTCTCTGCAGCGTCCAGCCATTGCGGCCAGTAGTTCAACACTCTCGGAAAATTCTCCGGGAAGGGGAGATAGAGAAGGAGCCAGCAGCGCCCCCTTGTCTGGGTCACTCCGGGGTCAACATTCTCCTCGCCAAAGATCAAGCACCAGCAAGTCTGCTCAGAGCAGTCCGGACAGACCAGACACTATACGAAAGGGATACCTGAGTCCCAGGTCATCAGAGGTCACACACCACAGCCCCAGAGCGGCCGAGGCGGCCAGTTCCAGTAGCCGACATGGTACGTTCCGTTTTAACATTTGAGTATGTCATGTTATGAATGTGCTGAGGAGATATCTGTTTTAAATGTAACATAGTTATTTTTAGGGTCTCATTTCCAAGGTTCCAATGAAATGGAAGTGTTACTACTGCTGTACGTGGTGAGTTATGATGTAACTAACCTAATGTTTGTGGTGTCTCTTATTTTATGCCAGAAAAATATTTCTTGGGTGACAAACAGAAGACCATAAACTATCTTTTTGGCTCTGCAAAGTGACCACCCAATCAAACAGTTCAGTAACATGATTTAATTTTCAAATTATTTCACAAAACTTTTTGTCATTGGGGTGTACAGAAATAAGTCGTTGGTAAATACTAATTCGTTGGACATTCTCCACAATTCTCTGGCCTATTAATAAGAAACAATGCCCTATGTTGTTAATGCAAAATCAATACACCTTATTAATGAAGGGGTTAGGTCCAGCTACTGACAAAATGAAACAGCTTTTCGAAGCCACAACACTTAAATTTCAAATTATTTCACAAAATTATTGTCATTTGAAATTCCGAAGCGTTCTTGGTTAATACTTCACTCATTATGAAGATGTATCTGACCTTAATATCTGCTTAAAGTATCCAGCTGGGTTTCATAATCAAAATTCATCTTGCCGTCCAGTTGCTCTGTGTGAAGTTTGACCGAAAAAAAATTCAAAGATGCTTTGCTATACAAAGTTTACTATCGTTTTTGTAATAAAATGGTCAGGGTTAAATTTTCAATCAATGAAGTGGTTGGTTTCTGTTTTATGACTAAGTGAGAAATGAAAACAACTTTATAAGCCACAACATGATTGTCTGGACTGTGAATAGCAAATTATGCCATCTGTTATTTAATACTCTACAATGAATACACCCTAATGAAATGGCTAGTAGTTTTAGGTTAACCAAAACGAGCATGTTGTAGGACCTAGGCCTGACATGATAGCAATAATGTCCGATTTATAGGAATAGCCCTTCAACATTACAATACCAGGGTTAGTTTAAAGTAACTTGCTTGCTCATTTAATATTTTAATAATTTAATATTTCAAGTTTCAGGCAATTACTGGTACATAATAGAAGGTACATCTGGAAGATAACAAAAGAGTGATTGTAGTAGAAACTGTTGGTTGCAGATACTGTTTATTGACAAGCCTCGATGTTATTAACTATGTATCCTTTTCAGAGCTATTGGGGAGATGATCGGGGAGGGGGAGGGGGGCGCAGTTAAGCAACTTGATTTTTCCATATCATGCTAAATTTTGAAATTTAAAGAAATCTTGCCAAAACTATGTTATATGATATCCTTTTTTCTTACACCTGTTCATTATTTTTCAGAACCTGTACTTCAGAAAAACCATGTATCTCCAAGGGCACAGGAAAGTGTGTCTAAGGAGGCTGAACAAGACCGTAAGACCCCCAGCCCACCTGCCGGACCATCGGGCCTCTCAAATCCATTCATGATTAACCCATCAGCTTCTTTCATGCAAAATTTTCCACCAGCAGAATTTGGTGAGTGAGCTTTGGTTTGGTTTTACACTTTATGTAAAAGTTGTGATTATTTCTTTCCATTGGTAATGAGATATTCTAATGGTAGACGATGTGACACTTATCTGGAAATTGAATAATATTCCACACAGTCAGTTTTATTATTCTCATTATTTTTCTTGAAATAATCAATTTAACTGTGCATGTTCTCTCTGGTTTTAAAATTTCATCAAATTGCAACTTTTTTTTCTTAGAATGTTATTTTCCTCTGTGAATAAGTTCGCTGAAATATTTGAAAGAGAAACAAAATTATTTTTCAGCTCAGCTGAGTTGCCAGGATGACATCATTGCTGTTGCCAGATGCCTTCACAAAATTACCTCCAAATGCTTACAATTTATATTATCACTGCAAAAAATGCTATCAGGGGTGTGTTATTCAACTAAAGAACTGAAGAAACTTTGCAGCAATGAACCTCATTCAGCCATTTTAAATGCAAATTACCATGGATACCAAACCAGTCAAATGTATCTCTCATAGTAGGTATAGAATATAACCATGGATACCAAACCAGTCAAATGTATCTCTCATAGTAGGTATAGAATATAACCATGGATACCAAACCAGTCAAATTGATCTCTCCCAGTAGATATAGAATATTACCATGGAAACCAAACCCAGTCAAATGTATCTCTCCAAGTAGATACAGAATATTACCATGGATACCAAACCAAACCAGTCAAATGTATCTCTCCAAGTAGATACAGAATATTACCATGGATACCAAACCAGTCAAATTTATCTCTCCGAGTAGATATAGAATATAACCATGGATACCAAACCAGTCAAATTTATTTATCCAAGTAGATATAAAATATAACCATGGATACCAAACCCGTCAAATGTATCTCGCACCGAATAGATACAGAATATAACCATGGATACTAAACCAGTTAAATGTATCTCTCCAAGGAGATACAGAATATAACCATGGAAACCAACCCAGTCAAATGTATCTCTGCAAGTAGATATAGAATGTAACCATGGATACCAAACCAGTCAAATGTATCTCTCTAAGTAGATATAGAATATCACCATGGATACCAAACCAGTCAAATGTATCTCTCCGAGTTAAGTAGAATATTACCATGAATACCAAACCAGTAAAATGTATCTCTCCGAGTAGATCGAGAATATAACCATGGATACCAAACCAGTCAAATTGATCTCTCCGAGTAGATACAGAATATAACCATTGATACGAAACCAGTCAAATGTATCTCTCCGAGTACATCGAGAATATAACCATGGATACCAAACCAGTCAAATGTATCTCTCCGAGTAGATACAGACCATGGATACCAAACCAAACCAGTCAAATGTATCTCTCCAAATAGATACAGAATATAACCATGGATACCAAACCAGTCAAATGTATCTCTCAGAGTAGTTATAGAATATAACCATGGATACCAAACCAGTCAAGTGTATCTCTCCGAGTAGATATAGAATGTAACCATGGAAACCAACCCAGTCAAATGTATCTCTCCGAGTAGATATAAAGTATAACCATGGATACCAAACCCGTCAAATGTATCTCGCACCGAATAGATACAGAATATAACCATGATACCAAATCAGTCAAATGTATCTCTCAGAGTAGATACAGAATATAACCATGGATACCAAACCTGTCAAATGTATCTCTTCAAGTTAATGTAGAATCAACAATGTGTTTTTACTCTTGGGTGGACAGGAAGTGTCTTCTCTAACATAATCAATGATTCTCTGCACTAAATACCATATGGTTGATCCATTAAATTTTATACATACTCGACTAGGAATCTTGTCACGCAATGGCACTACTAAAACTTCTCAACTGAAACATTTGAACTCAAATTGAAGTGTTTTTTCAAGTAAAATATACTGCAAATACTGCTACTGTTTAAATTCAGATTTACAGACCAGCACTTATCATTGACATATATATAACAATTAAACTATGGATGAACTTTCCATTTCATTACTTAAGGACGATTTTTTTAAGATACCGCACTCCCTATTTTTAATGTAAAGTATAGTTCACTTTGCCACAAAATAGGTCAGTAGTATGAAAAACAGAGAGCAGCTTTGAATTTCTTGCAAGGTTTCTGTCTTGAACACTTAACTAAGAGAGTCTGTATTCTCTGCTTGAAGAGGTAATCAAATTAAGCATTGTATACCATATCTTTATCATTTATGATGATTATTTATCTATATATGTATATATATATATATATATATATATATATATGTATCATTTTTTATATATTTGAGCCCCGATTGTGAAGGTAGGGGTAAACTTGGAACCAGCTGTAGAAAGCATAACAAGCAACCATTTAAAGTTATACTTTCACCTACAGACTTAAAACCGGGTTTTTTTTCCCGTAATATTCGCACAATTATCCACAACCCTCACATCCATGGGAAATGTTCTTCTTTGCGTAGGAAGTGTTTTCTTTTTTTGTTCATGGAAATGCACTTTCTATCTGGTATATGCTAAACAAATACACAGCCGCTACCACTGTTACCTCCCTTGCATCGTGAACATATTATCTGAGGCCATCAAATGTTGTTTAAAATTGTTTTCTTATTGAATATTTCTGTTGCATCTGTGGAACTGAACTATGAACGGTCTTACTCGGTGTTTGACTCGATAGTCCAGCCACTTTCATTGACGTGCCTCGTATGTCAAAAAGGGTCATTTCTCAAAAAAATGAAAAGTGGTATGAAAATGCAAACTGGACTCATTTCATTTCATTTCTGATAACGGTGGTTTTCATGGGTCTACATTATATCAAGATTAAATTTGTGCCTTTAGGTCATCCTATAAAGTGCTCTCTGTCTTGTTACTTTTCACATGCTAATTGTTGATTTTATTAATTATTATTTTAATTACTATTATATGTATCTGTTGTTTTTCAGGTCTGTCTGCATGGGACACAGAGGAAGCTATCCTAGCCACCGTGCTTGCCCAATCACAGCAGGAGTACTTGGATGTCTTAAGACAACCCTCCTCCCACAGAGAGGAGGAAGAGGATGAGGACTCCTCATGACCTTCGACCTCTCAAACACCTCTCAACCACTCAAACAAACATCGTATCGGTCAGCTTGTCTTTTCCGTTGAGAACAGTTGTTCCGTTTTCCCATATTATTTGCCGTAGCCGTGCGGTCGTTGCGAAATGCCCGGGTTACTACAAACACTTTTGGTCATGATAAGTGTCATTTGCTTTTAGAGTGACAAGGGTTTGGATGACTTAAACTTGTACTTCTGATTGTCAGTATGTGTATCTGTGTATCAGTTTTGTTACTATTATTAAGATTGCTTACGATGTCACCATCGTACCATCGGAGACTTTACGAATAAACCGTTGTTGTCGTTCGTGTGACAGTTTTTAAATATGAAAGCATGCCAGTCTGTCTCTATTCAAAAGTGTAACTTGTTTTATTGATGCTTTAAGAAAGCCCAAACATTTTATAAAAAATCATGAGTCTTGAAAAGGCAAAAAAGTTTGATAAAGAAGTCGTCACTCATTTTAACCAAGTTCGGTTGAGGAATAGTTGCCTGAGACAAGCCTCGACATTTGGTGTTACAAAAGAGAAAAAGATTGAATCAAAGAATGCATCTCACAAAAGAATTTAAATGATTGAAAACAGATTGTGGAAGGGGAAAGTATGAGCTTCACCCAAAATGTCTCGTTCAAGCATTAAAATATATGTCGGGTGAGAAACAGTTCGGGGGGATTTGGATGGGACCAGATGGAGAAGGAGTTAAAAAAAGTTCATATACAAGTTGTAAGGTTGCAAACAGTTTTTAATTTTCGTTAAAGGTTTGCTACTATTTTAGCCCTTCATAGCCTTTGCAAAACCTCTGTAACTACATCCTCTCCGTGTAATGAGTGAATTTTAATATTACCTTTAGCAGAAATTGTCAGTCAAATTGAGATTTGACTATTTTGCCAGTATGGCCTTATGCGGCTACTGGGGCAGAGAGAAATTAAGGTTAATGTAAAGGTAAGGTCCCCAGTATTTGTGAAACACAATTTGGTAACAGAAATATTACAACAACAACAACAACAAATGTCAGATCTTTTCTGCAAAATGTTAAATAGTTACCAAGTTGCCATCTTTGCCCAAAATATTGAATTACTTTAGACTAGTTCTCATGGGGAGCATGGAGAAAGGTTTTGTAAAGTTCATCTCAACCAAAGGTGATACTTTTCTGAAGTAATCAAGATTTTTAGAGCAGAATTTTTATTTATTTCTTGACCCAAAAACGTGGTCTTACTCCAGTTACTTTAATAATACCTATATATCTTCTATTTATTTTCTCCACTAGCAAGCTATAACCTCACACATCTTGATATACACACAATTTACACATCAGAAATGAAGCCGTTAGTTAGTAGGAGTAGAATTCTCTTCATGGTTGAGAGTAGAAGACGTGCTGCTTAAAAGTATTTTCACAATTTAGAGAAAGAGTATCAAGGAAGTAGAATTGTGGATACAGATTAAGTCATGAGATGATCGACCCTGATCTTGTAGAAGATTTGTGGCCATTCCTCTGACTTCGATTCGAAAAGTAGTATAGATTCCCAAAGAAATTAATAGTATCAAAGATCCTAACGTCTAAATTACATCGTTCCAACTTTAATGGACTAAACTAACAGATTATGATTTTATGTTCTTTACTTTTCTTTTACAATTTGGGACGAGGGGAGGGTGGGGGGGGGGGGGTTATTGTGTCTCTAGACACAATGCCTGTTCATGCAATAATGAATGACTTTATATGCTTCTTCCGTTCCATCCACTGCGGCATTGCACTAGTCGAGGTCTGTTATATGGATTGCCTCAGTCCTTTTCTTGGAGGTAACATCCAGACTTTATGTTCTTTTTTATCTTTTGGGTTTTTTTCTCAGTCCTTTTAGTGTACATTCTGTAAGCTAAAATACCCTTCCAAGTCTGGTAAATCGGTCCAGAATGTATTAAGGACCATTTATTGAGGACAATTAGAAGTAATTATGTGCAAGTTCATTGTAGTTTTGTCTCGTAGTGATTATTTACTTTGTATCATTATCATACAAGGGACAACAAGACTGTGTTACATTAACAATTTATGGATGCATTTCTTATTTTGTCTTTTTGTCTTTAATTACATCATAAGGAAGATTAATGGGAGACAATCCCATGGTATCCCTCCTACCCTCCTCCAGCCCTCCTCCTTCCCTCCTCCCTACCCTCCTTCTCACCTTCTCCTTCCCTCCGAAATTTTTGGAAAATGTCGCCTCCTTTCATTCTTTCCCAGGGGAAAGTCCAGGATTTTAAAAAGGACAAAGTGTCACCCTGGGGTCATGGGGGCCAGGGGTCGTTGGCACCAGCACCCATGCAGGAGGGTCTCCCAGAGAAAATTGAAATGTTTGACATGAAATGATGCATTCTGAAGCATAGTTTGGCTATACTTCGGTCTACCTGCAAGGTTGCCCTCATAACTACTTTCAATTGTTTGTGAGGGGAGAGGGGGCTAAAATCCACCTCCACACCCTGCCTCCCCCCTGGATCCACGCCTAGTTCCTGTCGCCACCTCTCATCTATTCATTAAAATTGTATTTGTTCTGAATGTGATCGGCTGAGGCTCGATTTCAGGCATATGGATCATGCTTATATTATAGAGATGCACTAACATCGTACAAACATACCATAATGTACAAACTAACATAAAAGCGCACCATACTGTAACGATGCGGTTCTGTATTGTACAACACCGCCATCACAATTGCCTTCAAAAACATTGTGAAAAACGAATATCTAACCTTAAACTTTCAACAAGTCTACTTATCTTTATGTAAACAAAATAATGACCTATGCAAAAGCTTGTAGTGAAAGTGGGTTGGGAGATGGGATGGGGGTCGGTCGGTCGGTCGGTTGGGGAAGGTGGGGATGTCGGTTGTTGGGGGCGGGCGTCCGGGCGGGCGGGCGGGCTTACACGTGAAAAATTGATTTATGGAAAACAAACGGATAATGTTTAAGTTTTCTTGGAAGCCATTATACAAACCCAAATGGGCGTATTTGAAATTGGAGAGGGAGTGGCTGTGTTAGAGGTTATCTGTTACTGCATATAGTAGGCTCGTTCACTGAGTAAAATATACGTTCGCAATAAAAGGTGGAACCCTCATCTGGGATAGGTGAAGTTTAAGAAACGTTTCGTCCTCTTCTTTGAAGGGAATGATATAATATAGCCTACAAGTAAGTGAAACTTTCTAAGGACAGCAAACTGTAGTGTCTTGAAGCAGGAAGTTGTGCATTCGTGAACATGTAGATAGGCCTACCTTATAGGATCAAACCGAACTACCAAAACGTATATATGATAATAGTCTAAAATAACAAACCTGTATATATGGACACAGTTAGTCATTAGTCCAATCGTATGATAAGATTTTATTGTTAATGAGGGCGGGCTGGGTAAGGGACAGGAATGTGGACGAAGCGACATCAACCAACGCTACTTTCAAGTAGTGTAGGCATCAGTGAATGGGTATTGGCTATTGACTAAGCTTATTTTCAAAAATAGACTCAAAGCTTATCTATTTTTGACTGCCTTCCCTGAGCACTAGCGCCACTGAGCATTGGTTTTCCTCTGGATATTGGCGCTATATAAATTTACATTTATTATTATTATTATTGTTATTATGATTATGATTATGATTATGATTATGATTATGATTATGATTATTATTATTATTATTACTATTATTATTATTATTATTATTATTATTATTATTATTATTATTATTATTATTATTATTATTATTATTATTATTATTATTATTATTATTA
>JAIPMN010004246.1:10087-23560 GCA_020650975.1 Apostichopus californicus | reverse complement strand
ATATATGCATTTATAACTGACGTAGATACAATAAATTGTAGTGTATATGATAGCCGGAAGAATGGGAGAAGCCGCAATTTGAGGCAAAAATTCGCATGCAGTGGGTGCATGGGCAGCGAATTGAACGAAGGGGTCAAAATGGTCGGGTGGGGGTGAGGTGGGTGGAAGTGGGAAGGGCACCTGTGGGTGATAGGATGGATTATAATGTTGCTTAGTTTTAATTGGCGGTTCGACCTTGGGTCTCTTTAGAGTGTCTCTAAGAAGAAGAAGTAAATTTCATTTTATTTCTAAAGAGGGCTGGTACCTCTTGATGCTACTTAAAGCCTATAGTGGCTCACATCTAAGAGTTTATTTTACTCTTTTGAAATTCGTTTAAGCAAATTACTCCAAGGATACAAGGATGTATTCATACATCCACGTGCTAGACTTCCATGGTAAATTGGTGAATAGTCTATTCACATGTTTAAAGAGATACTCAACGGGTTATGCAAACACTCGTTTGTCAATCTATAGTGTCCCTGAGACGAGACATCTTAGTTGAAAAACGTTACTGAGGTATATACCCATTGTATATCTCTACATTAGTGACCAGTGGACCCACAATGATCAGATTTTGCTGTGAACACTCCCAGGCAATATTATTTCATACCAACTTTCTATTATCGGGTGTTGTCTACCAAACAAAGCTAGATAAATTAAGTGTGTGAGTGGGGGAGATGGGTAGGCGAATGGGGGCATACGGAGGTAGATTGTGTTCTACCGCTTCAGAGTTAATCCAAAATTATGTGCACCCTTATTTTGATGCTAAACATGGACATGCATAATATGACATCATCATATATACACCAGTATATAAATCACGACGATTCTGTTCTTGTATTGCAGTGGTAAACCAAACATGACGCACATAGGGAGGGATAATCCTCGATTGAAAGATGCCAATGTTGGTGGCACTCTTACGTCAGTGAATCCCGCTGAACAGCGCCGCCTAAACGGAGTTCTTGATCACCTTGACAGGGAAAAGAAGAAACGCCTAGGTACTTTAGAATGGAGCCAGAGAGATTTTTTTATTAAACAAGTCTTTGATCACAATAATGATCTTAGGTTCGTCAAGGCATCGGAAAGACCGAAATATCTCGAAGATATACCACCTCTTCTAGATGACGTCATTGCAGTGACAGATGCTAAGGATGAGCTGACTGAACGGACAAAAAGCCTGAGGGGTGGATTGAATCCACCGCCTTCAAGTCCTATTCCTGAAGAAATATCAAACAACGGAGAAGAGTCTACTGATGTCCACGACTCTGAAGATTTTAAGGATCAGCGAACTAATTCTTCAGGGAGAGATCATCTAGAAGGTAGCTCTTTACAAAGACAAGGAGCTGAAACAAGTCAATGGAAACTACCGGTTATTAAAGTTCGCGCAATGGGTTTATTCGCAAGATCTTCAACAGCTGAAAACGCATTGGAAAAGAAAACGGAAAAGGTGCACCTTCCTCCGACGCCGGAAACAGCAAGGAGAAGAAATTTTAGCGGGGATCACCATGGTAACAGCACAATTTCTTCACCACGTTTACCCGCGGCATCGAACGATGGAGTGATCCAATCACCGTCTGTCAGTCACCAAACGTCTATCACCACAACTCAGGCTTTATTGAGTCCGGCGATTCATCGACGTCATATGTCGGCCAGACGGTCGGTTGACGTAAATGATCTACGCATGCTCAAAAGTCAAAGGTCACGTGAAGACTTGCTAAGTAGTCCGTCCAGCATACGTCGACAGAGATCCCAGTCAAAGCCTACAATTTCACCACGTGGTAGTGTCGATCAATGGAGTCGAATGTTTGAACGTCGAAACGGAAGTCTAAGTTATGGCGGGAAAACTGCAGGTCACTTGGCAACGAGTACTGAGAGCATAACTGATTCAAGTGACGGTGAATGTGATGAGAAAGTGCTACGCAAACTAGTTCGTAGTCTTCCGACCCACCTGCTTTTGAAAACCCGCGAACGTGAAAAAGAGACCGGAAGTAGGTCAGCAGGGGTCGAAGAAATGAAGAGAAAATTATTGGAGAAGTGCCGGTTAGATTGCAATCAGAGGACGGTAGAAGATCCCAGATTTAAAGGCCTAGCGAATTCATTGACAGAGAATAACAAAGATAGATTAGTGAACATTGATCAAATTATCGATTAGTATCCGATTTGAGCAGTGGCGGAGCTAGGGGTATTGGTCAGGGGGGGCGAGAATGGTCTCTAGCGGCGCTTTCGACACTATCTATAAGCGGAGCGCCACCATTGGTTGGCGAGGAGAGTACAGAAATTTTTTGAGTAAAGATACACTCTAGATCGCCGGAAATGACCCTTTCCGGGCCTTGCTAATTTGCAGATAAACGAAGAATAAATAGGTGTTATCGCCATTTTGTCAGAAAATTACACCAACAAAATGTGACAAATGTCAATAGGTAGATGAGAGCGCAATAAAAAAGTCAATAATCGCAAATAAGTAAAAAGTGGTAAAAAGCTGAAAAGGGCGCCAGCAGTCCATTTGAGTCCGTCAGGGGGGGGGGGGCATCCGCCCCCTGACTGTATGGACGCTCCGCTTCTGGATTTGAGGGTACTGGGAAGAAAATACTCTCTTTATTTTTGTCATTTTGAACGTAGCTAAATTCCCTCCTTTTTTGTATGGAAAACGGCCTCTCATGGGATGGAGTTGGAAGAGGGGTGGGGGGGGGGGGGAAGGGGTTGTCAAGGGATTTGGTTTATCCGTCAGCTTCTGACAGTGTGTGTGTGATAATTGTTTTCACTGATATTGTAAATAATAGACACACTCCAAACTCTTCTTTTAAACTCGATACAACTTTATTTTGTTTATAAGCACTAATTTTATTTCTATCTTTCAAATGAACTACAAGAAATACATGGTATTTTACAAATGGTATATATTATTACCTTTCAGTTAAATGTATTATCTGTACAGACGATGTGAGTTACAAGAACGTATATAGGCCTTAGTATTTGGACACCACCGAGATTCTGAGATACTTTCCAAAGAAATATCAGTCACTATTCCTCGTTCTGAGGTATCCAAATTTATGCTTTACCAGCACTATCAGGGATCTGAAAAGAATCCGAAATTGTTTGTATCTTTCAGGAAGGGATGAGGGAGGGGGGAGGGGGAATGTTATCAATCAGGTCAAGGTCCATGTCTTGTAATTACCCCCTCCTCAATTGTGCATTCTTTAAATCGTAAAATAAGAGTCCTGCATATCTGATGTTTAGTTATATGAAGAAATTTCGGCTGTAAGTGCATTAGTTGAAAATGAAACTAACACATGGACGTTAATAACATTTCAGAAAAGTATACTTGACGGATATTAATGTATGTTAAAGTTAAACAGACCGAAAACTTTGAGGGCGGGATATGTCTCAAGTTAGCTAATTGCAAGATGTTTAGCTCGAAGGTATCTTAATTACCTGTTATCCAGTCTAGTTGATATCAAGTCATTTGTTTTATAGCCATTATAATCTATTGACTCAATACCAAAATGTATTCTTTTTCTTTTATCTTCAATTAATTAATTTGTGTTGATTTAATTGTACAATGTATCTGACGTCGCATCCATGATTGAAATTAAACGACGACTTTGGGCCCAGAATAAATATTAATATGTTGTTTAGAAAGTTAAAAAAAACACTGCTAGCAAATCCAGCATTGTATTTCTAAACCACTTTTACTTCTTTATGTATTACTATTTTTTGTTGAGAAATGACCCTTTCAACATATGCGGTTCATCAGTGAAAGTGGCTGGACTACATAGTCTAACACACCGACCATTAAATCAGTTCTACAGATGCAACGTATAAGTCAAAGCGTAAATGGAAGTCTCAAGTATACTGTACAATAAGTATAAAGTGTATTACAGGTGGTCAAAGACAAATGGTGTTGGATTTCATTCCAATTGTAATCTGCTGTTCAGACGAAACTCAAAAAATCTTCTTTTCGTTGAATTAGTAGAAATATATCAAAAATGGGTTAACATAAGCCTAACATTTTTAATGAGAAACTGACGTCATCATCGATTAAGCCTTAAAGGGGTATTTCAGAATAATAACATATTTTAAAAGAAAAATATGATGAAACTTGGAACAGCTATAGAAACGTTATACCAACTCTCAATTTGTTTTTATTATTTTCCGACTTTCCTGTTTTCTTTCTTGCATTTAATCTTATCAAAACTATACCTCAGCTGTCTAAACATTATCCCTTTAAGTGTTCCCGTTAATGTGTTGCCTCAGTATGTGTGCTAGACTGTGTATAGTCCTATCATGCAATTTTCATTGATGAGCCTATGATGCTAAAAGTGTAATTTTTCGAAATTTAAAAGCGGTTATTATACCAGTATATAGATACATGGTTGTAATATAACATACTGTATTGGTTGACGATATTAATTATGTGAAAGTGAGCCCAATTATAATAACATACGGCGATTCCTTCATCGTATAAAATAAGTCATATCGTAATATCTGATGCTCTGTTTAAAAGTAAAATCAAATCACCTACTGTGATATATGTATAGAACGATGATAAACTGAAGGGTATAACCTAACCATTTCTTACACTTATTTACATAATATAGAAAAGCATAAAAAAGGGATCAACGTTTCAATCAAAATTGACAAGCCTATCCCAGATCTGTCCCAGGTCACCTCGTAAGTCGCAAATTAAGGGTAAGGGTAAGTTGCCGAGGACGGGGGTGGGGTGGCGTGGTCGGGACGAAATGGACGTCATTGCTACTCCATTAATTCTTTCAAGAGCTGATTCGTTCTCTTTCGTCGGGTTTTGTGTCTCTTCAGCGATTCGTAATAACCGACCATTTCGTCGACGCTACTTGCGATCGGTCGACGGAGGGATTGTCCGCCACCACCACTTCTCAATATAGCAGCCATTTGATCTACGTCGGGTAAATTCCTCAATCTTTCCACCATGTGCTTTAGCCACTTCCGTACACTGGTTTCAAAGTTTTGAAAGTCTTCCTTATTCGTAGCCAAAGCGTTGAACACATCTTGTACGGTAGTCATCTCTGTGTTGATATGATCTGATTCTGTGTGTCCGGTTTGTAGTTTCTCGTTAATGCACCATACTTCTTTAAAGAGATTGTACCTAGTAAAGAAAAGAAAATGAAATAAAAATTACTTTCTGAAGAGTTCTTGGGAGTCACGAACAGCAGAGCAGCAAGATCTAGTTATTTTGGCCATTTTTGAAGAATAAGGAAAATATTTTTGGGGCAAATTCCCACAGTTTTTGACGATTGAAGAAACCGTTTTCATATAATAAATGGTTTGAAGATTGACTATCAGTTCTTTCAATTCATATGAAAATCGGGGGAAAAATCGTCACAATGCATCGATTCAGATCATCCATGAACACGACAAAAGGCTGAAAATATCATTTATATGGAGATAAACTGAACCAAAAGCCGTGATGACGTCATGATGATGATTCATCGATCCTAAGCAGAAGAGAAGGAAATACTAAAGGGAGAGGAGAGGTGGGGGGGCGGGATGGGATGAGGGAGGGATAGTAAGGAAGAAAACCGATGGTAGACACATATGGAAAAATTATTAATAATTAATTAAATAATAACTAATAATAATTTAATTATAGTAATAGCATATGGGACCCTGCATTGAGAGCCATGCGCCTTGAAGGCCGTTTGACAAAAATATCACATCGGCCCCTAGAATATACATGTCACCTGCCCACTTCTTGCACCCTTAATTTTTTTCCTTCAGTATACGCTATGAAAATGAGAATACACTATTCTTTGTCCCATATTTTCACTAGTCCACCAATCACCCGCCCCATGACTATAACCCCTCCCTCTCCCCTATCCCGCTGCCCCTCCTTTGAGGTCTGTAAGGTAAGTCTGTTTGCAAAACAAAAACAACAAATATAGAGGGGGAAAATACGTAAATCACGTATGATGACATCTCTCGTGTATGAATATCCAATGTACTAGGAACGTACCTGAGCCCAATGACGTCATTTTTGAGATTCCTCATATCTGCGACAGTTATGTCCCCTTCTAGTTTCCTCTCGTGTGATGTTCGTTCTGCGATGTATCTTTCTACCAAAGTAGACGTCACTCGCTGAGAAGATCAAGGGAGGAGATTAAAAGATGAACATAAAATAAAATGAAACATGCCGGTCTCAATAAGGCTCTTTTTTATCAGCGCAGAAAACTAAACAATGAGGCACTTAAGTAGTTGATTAGTTACCATGACTTAAGTACTACAAGTCTATGCTATGTTAAATTGAACATGACCGGGAGTAATGGTCCAGTCGGGGGAGTTTTCTTACATTCCACCGGGTGAAAATTAGACCACTGCTTATCAACCACACACACACACTCACACACTCGCACACGCATGTACACAAAATCACTAGTATTTATTGCGTTTATAGCTACAACATTTATAGTCTATATATTTCCCAGCATGCAACATTTGACCATCCTTCGTTGGCCCCAGAATGCAACATTTGACCATCCTTCGTTGGCTTATGGCCCTTCGAGATAGGTTCAGCTCCTATCTAAGTCAGTCAGGAAGTTTAGAATTTGACCACTCCGCACCATCATTGTAATCTCGGTGTGCACGTCCGATGCACGCCCGGTGCATGCCCTTGGACGCCAGGTGCACACCTGATGCACGGTAGGAATGCGATATAGATAGGTCGATAGGCGAGAAATGGTGGGGATTCATGAAGACATATGGGTACGGCATTGTACTTGGCAAAGATAAGTAAGTTACCCTGTAGGTACGTTCATCTACTCGGTTGTAATGACTTGGACCAGTTTGGTTGTCTGGAAATGGGTCACCGATACTATCCATTGACTGTAAGAAATGTTTATACAAAAAAATATTTAAAAAGCATACATCAAAATGATAGAAAATTCATATATCAAAAAAAAAATCATAAAAAAATAACAAAATATTTGACACTATATATTGTTGCTGTTCCACCTCTAACTTCCAACCCTACACCCATTCAGCATGGTACTTTCAAATGTGATCGTACTTCGAGATGCATCGTCTGCAGCCACCAGATTGTTGAATCCAATTCCATCACCAGCCACAGCATGCAACTCACACACAAGACTAAGGGTCACATCACTTGCACAACCTCTAATGTCATCTATCTGATCTCTTGTAGTAGAGTTTGAGGCATCCAGTATATGTTGGCGAAACCAAAACCACCCTCAAGAAGCGATTCTATGGTCACAGATCCACAGTCAACACCATGAGACCCCAGTTGGAGAACATTTTAACCTTTCCAACGATACCATTAACGACATGTCCCTACAGGGGATTGAATTCTTAGGTAGCCGCCCTGACCTAGTACGAATCAGCCGAGAGAGGCTCTGGATGCAACGCCTTCGCACCATTCAACCTCATGGGCTGAACATTCAGGAAGGACATGACTAACTTTTCTTCTGTCCCCCACTCCTTCTCCCCTTGTTCCCTCCCCCCCCCCCTTTCACTCATCCTCCCACAGCTCTCTTCCCCTCCTTTTTTCTCCACACCTTTCTGTCTTTGTCCCTCTCCAGTTTATTCCCTACACTGTTCCTTTAATCCTCTCTTTGTCCCTCCACTGTTTATCTCCTACCTCTCCTCTTTCCCTGTTGCTTTCTTCTCACCATTCATTGTCTACTTATAATCCCCTTTCATCTATCTCATTGTGTTCACCGTGCTCATTAACCTGTTTGTTTTCTGTGCGTGTTTTTGTCCCTTCTGTTACTGTACTTGTCATTTAGCCTCTGAAGAAGATCCTGCTAGGATCGAAACGTCAGGCCAACTTACTTTTACACACTATATTGTTGAGAGAGTTTTAAAAAAAAGTGAATTATATTTGACGTTACACAACTTTATATTTGGGAAAAGCAATATTTAATAAAGAATGCAGCTTATATGATGCATTAAAGGGAAAACCTCATTCTCATAGTATTTTGTAGGGCAAAGATATGATCTTTTTAAAAAATATATTTGGTTGTATTTTGTATGAATGCATCTGGCAACAGGGAATGATGTCATCACGGCAATTCAACTGAAAATGTGTTGCTCATATATTCTTTCTTAAATAATATTTTGCTCATTAATTCAAAGACGGAATAAGAAATGGAAAATAAAAAAGGCAGAGCACAGCAAACAAACTTTAGTAAGAACATTTGCTGTTATGGCATCAAAAACCACCTACTCATGTGATCCACCCCAGGGGGGTTTAGTTCGTCCGTGCATATGTCCGGCTGTTGGAATAGCGTATATCTCCATTTAACGGGAATCTAAATTGTAACAATCAGACTTACGATTTCATCGCGGTGTGACGTCACGTTGTTAACGTCACTCTGTTTACGGCTAAACAGACAACAAAAGCATCGCTTGATTCGTCGGAAGGTATTTTTAATGGTCGATGCACAATTTGGTAGGAGGTTAAATGGTGGCGGTACAGTGAAAGTCTCATCCAAGAAACTCATCCACAAATAAGTACGATGGAATTTCCATTCTGTGTCGGCATTTTCCTAAAGGAATGAGAAATTGTGTCAGAAATAAATTGCCATTTGACGGCTCGACCGTCCTAATGATTGTAAAACAAAACATTGAACAATTACAAGGTAAAATAAAAAGCTATACATCAAATTCGATTGTTGTATAGAATCTTTGCCGAAGACAACTTTGCAGAAGACAAGGGATTGTTAGCTCAGTGGTTAACGCGCGGTGCCTTTCAATCATAAGGTCCAGAGTTCGAGGCACCCCAAGATTAATGTATGTCGTCCAGTTACAGAGTTTTTGACAATTCATAATCTTGGACGTTAAATATGAATGTAAGAGACTGACTTCGGTCAGCTTGTGGCTTTGATAAGCCAATGATGGCTTCTTCGGGAGTTCCTGCTTGCATGAGGATCTAAAATATATGCATACAATAAAAAAAAACTATTCCCTAACTTTGAGTCACTTATTTCATATCTGCGAAAATTATAATTAGAGGACGACGAGAAACTACATCAAGAAAAGAAGAAGATATCACTGATAACTATATATAACAAACGAAAATGACGCCAAGGATCACAAACAAAACACTGATAACATTACCATCACAATTACATTATCATCATCAGCAGCAACAATAAAAACAACTCCGAAAATTGTAAGAACAATATAACAACAACAAAGAGAGAGATATTACCGCCATCAATTATATCAGTTACTAATACTACAACAGAAAATAAGAGCATATCAACAACAGTATCAATAAAATTATAATAACAACAATAACTGCCCACAACTTTAACAACTTCAACAACTTCAAAACCTCCAATAAAAAAACAAAATGAATTTATAACAACATCCCATTATAACAACAACTACTCCAAAGCAACACCAACAAGGGCACAATTGTAACAACTCTAACGTGGAAACAACAGCAAAACCTGCAATAACAAAACAAAATGGACGATTACAACATCCATGATTTAATAACTGCTTCAACAGCAACACCAACAACAACAACAACAATAGAAAAACCTATCGTCAATAAAAACAGCAAAATGTACAATAACAAAGATAGATGATAAGAGTATCAATGAAAACAATACCTTCTTCAACAGCAAGACCAACAAAAAAAAAAACTCTAACATCACTAAAACAGCAAAGGCTTGAACAGCAAAGATAGATGATAAGAGCATCAATGATAACAAGAACTACTTCAACAGCAACACCAACAACAACGACAATAGAAAACACTATAACGTTTTAAAAAGAGAAAGAGATAATCACAAAAGATAGACGATAACAGAACAACATCAATAACAACAGTAACAGCAACAACTACAACACATCAACAACATTAACAGACACAACTCTAACAACAGTGACAACACCTGCAACAACGAAAACCAACAAATATTTACACGAGGACAGCAGCTAGAGCTATACATAACAAGCACAGTGACAACGATAAGAACATCTATACATATGCCATAAAAACCAATACTACAATGGCAAATGCAACAATACAACAACGATATCAATAACAATGCAATAGTAGTAAGGATACAACAGCAACAACGACAGAAACAAGAATACAACAACGATATCAATGCCAAGGTAACAGAAATAAGGATACAACAACAACGACAAATACAAGACGACAACAACGATATCAATGAAAAGGCGACAGAAGTATATAAGGATACAACAACAATGACAGAAACAAGAATACAACAACGATATCAATAACAATGCAACAGAAGTAAGGATACAGCAACAATGACAGAAAGAAGAATACAACAACGATATCAATGACAATGCAACAGAAGTAAGGATACAGCAACAATGACAGAAACAATGATACAACAACGATATCAATACAATGCAACAGTAGTAAGGATACAGCAACAACGACAGAAACAAGAATACAACAGCGATATCAATAACAATGCAACAGTAGTAAGGATACAGCAACAATGACAGAAACAATAATACAACAACGATATCAATAACAAGGCAACAGTAGTAAGGATACAGCAACAACGACAGAAACAAGAATACAACAACGATATCAATAACAATGCAACAGAAGTAAGGATACAGCAACAATGACAGAAACAATAATACAACAACGATATCAATAACAAGGCAACAGTAGTAAGGATACAGCAACAACGACAGAAACAAGAATACAACAACGATATCAATAACAATGCAACAGAAGTAAGGATACAGCAACAATGACAGAAAGAAGAATACAACAACGATATCAATGACAAGGCAACAGAAGTAAGGATACAGCAACAATGACAGAAACAATGATACAACAACGATATCAATACAATGCAACAGAAGTAAGGATACAGCAACAATGACAGAAACAATAATACAACAACGATATCAATAACAATGCAACAGTAGTAAGGATACAGCAACAATGACAGAAACAATAATACAACAACGATATCAATAACAAGGCAACAGTAGTATGGATACAGCAACAACGACAGAAAGAAGAATACAACAACGATATCGACGACAATGCAACAGAAGTAAGGACACAGCAACAATGACAGAAAGAAGAATACAACAACGATATCAATAACAAGGCAACAGTAGTAAGGATACAGCAACAACGACAACAACAACAACTACAACAGCAACAACTACATAGATATAACAAAAACAACAACTATAACAGCAACAACAATATGGATATTTCAACTAGAACTACAATATGAACAATACAATTACTAAACTGCACATAACAACATCAAACTCTGCAACAACAATCATTAATTAGCGTGAAGAATGATTAGGCAAGTGGTAGTACTTAGCAGCGTATAATATAGGAACGATGGAAATATTCGCCATGTTTTGATGAAAAGCGATCGAGTATTAAATATGAGCCTGGCGACTGGCCGCTATATAACGTTGACATACAACCAGAGGGAACGTGTAACCATGGAGGTAAAACAGAAAACTCACCTCTACAACGTTGTACACGTTACTCATTACGGCAATAAGTGCATTGAGAAGCACGAGTACAGTGAAGACGTAGAAAGAGGCGTAGAGAAGCTCTCCCATAGATTCTAGAACACGCGGGATGTTGTCCATTTTGACGGACTTAGCTGGTATCAGTCCAAACAGAGACCAGTACAACGTAAGCATAGACTGTGGAAGGCTGATAAGGAAACAAAGCAATCCATTGTAATTAGAAATGTAAATGAATATGAGGGAGAGGAGGGGTTGGACTGAGGTGGGGAGGACTCAAGAGAGAAGAAAGGAAGGGGGGACAGGGGGGCGGTAGGAAGTTCGAAACAGTTAGGTATCTCCTCCTCGTGATGCATACAGCACAAGTACAGACCATAACCAAGTGATCGTAGTTGTACCATTACCTGCCAGCACCGTAAAAATGCACTATTATTATTTATAACAATTACTAATTGTCACGGAAAATTATGGCGTGATTCCAAAGTCCATTACATATCAAGCACGTGACAATATTTTGTTGGGAAATCATTGACCCAAGAGATAAAGTATAATAGACCTAATTTTATCACTTTCATTTTACAGAACAGCTGCTCCGATGACAAAAAATGGAGAAGAAAGAAGGAAGGAAACTGGAAAAGACATAATAAAGTTTGGAAAATTAAATTTCGTTCCTTTTTATAAAAAATATCATTATTGGGCATGTATGCTTGTCAGGTGCTTATTCTTTCCTTACCCTCACAATCCCCTTCCTCATACTCTTCATGTCCAGCCTGGACTCCTAAGGCCTCCAACATCCCCCACCCTACCCCAAGTCCAACGTCGTCACATGCCACTTCACAACTTTTTAATTTTTTAAGAATATAACATAGCTTTTCGTCACTAACTTTTCATAATAATTGGTATCGCTGCAACTGCCTCCCCTTCCACCGGAAGCGGTACATGAACTTTGACCGTTGACGTCATTCTGATGATAAGTGTCATGATATATGAAAGTCAGCCCTGACGCGAAGCCGGAGAGGACAGCAATCACCACCGAAAGAAATTGACCAGTGGTGGTGAACATACTCGTAAAGGAAATCGATAGAGGACCAACCATATCGACGGTGATGAAAAAAGGCTGAATTCTCGTAAACGAGAACACTACGACGAGTGACATTATGGAACTTGAAAGGAGAAAGAGCTGATGGAAATCCATATTAGTAGTCTCTTTCGTGTTGTCTAATAATTCACTTAACGTTTCGTCGATGGAGGCGGCCGCATTGTCCAACTCCAAGTAAGCTGTTTGAAACAAGTCGTTTACCATACCTTCGATGATCTCAGAATCGTTTAAGCCTGTATAGTTGATACGTGGATTCGGAAAATTTGCGGTAGGCCTAGTCGCAGTGGTAGTTGATATTGTGTCATATTGAATTTCTTCTGTTGCTTGACATTCATCTGCAAACTGGGCCATGAACAAAAAGAAAAAAAGGACTTTAACAATATTGTTGACTCACTATATCCATCACTACATCACGTCCGTTCGTTCGTCCGTCCGTCCATCCCTAGTTAATTGTTTGTTTGTACCAGTTTTGTTTGTACCAGTTTTAACATGCTTTTTTTACCAGAAAACATTTTTTTAAGTGTCAGCATTCAGTATTATTCCCGAAATAACTGCCACCTTCAAATATGTTACATCATTCAATAATGAGTTAATTGTCAACATTTAAGGTTCTTTCATAACAATGATTATGTTCTGCTGAGTCCAAATATCTATACCCTCTAAAAACGTTGGGAAAATATTTTACTCAACAATGACGTACGTATATGTATCCGAACGAAATTTGGGTAATTTTGGGGGGGGGGGGGGGGGGGGGGGGGGGGGGGGGGGGGGGGGGGGGGGGGGGGGGGGGGGGGGGGGGGGGGGGGGGGGGGGGGGGGGGGGGGGGGGGGGGGGGG
>JAIPMN010004246.1:0-10077 GCA_020650975.1 Apostichopus californicus | reverse complement strand
CCCCCCCCCCCCCCCCCCCCCCCCGCCCAAAAAAAAAAAAAAAAAAAAATTGGTTGGATACATGCGTACCCAGAATTGGGTAACATATTTATGATGAATATAGAAAATTGTTATGTTTGCTTCTGCAAATGCTTAAATGTGATTGCTTCGGATTCATCATCCAGTGTTACCATGTTCCACGCGATTTGATTGTTGACGAACGCCATGAGAAGTACTCCAATTATGATGTTTACCACATTCATGAGCTTAACTACGTTCCTTTGGTGCCGTTTCTTCCATAAGTAGAGTATTTCCCGCCATAACATCCCTAAGAGTAGACAATTAAATGAAAAAAGTAAAAGTAAAATCAAAATCAAAAGGGATGAGCAAAATCGAGATACACATTTAACGGACACAACAGGAGTGCTACAACGGCGTGCCATAACAACCTACACGGGCGTTCGTCCTTTAAGTGCAATATCTCTTACGTGTCGTAGTAAATCAGTGTACCACTCACTCCCATATTAACGAATGTTTCCTTTAAATAAGGTCAACGGTCACGGTAACGGAGAGGATAACCGCCAACAACCCATACACAGATAGTATTGGGTATAACCTAACACTCTTTTCGATATCATTATAACTGAATTTCACTTCTACCAGACGAAAGAATAATAGCACAATTACCGTGCAAGTCTAAAAATCTTCACGCGCAATTGATAAGGCTGTAAAATGGATGTAAGTTAGAGCATATGTTTAATATATACAGTGCTATAAATATTTCATTGGTTCAAGCATGCAGGCATTTTGGTAAATAACTTTTTTTACCAAACCTGCTGACTATGGATTGCGATTTTGAAACAAACAAAGGTCAGCCTTTCTTTGGAAAGGCCTATATAGGACTTATAATCTCATGCACAAATCAAATTGAAAATTTCCAGATTTTTTTTTCGACTTCCATTTAAGTTTTGTCGATGAGACTTGACTAGTCAACGTTATGTGATGTGATCGAATACTGAGACCTATCATTGGGATTTTTGTTTTCCAAAAATCAAAAGCGGTTGGCAAAGAACTTGTCTTAGAAGATATATTTTTTTCACATTGTTGGGCATGCCCATTGGGGCTCACGTAAGACCTTATTCTTCATTGTGGTTTTCATGGATTCTTCATCATCAAGCAAAATTGGGTGAAAAAATGAATATTGTAAAATTGGCGATATAGGCAGGTCCCTCCCCCCCCCCCCCACCTTATTTCTACATATTGGACATCATAGCAACTAAGGAAAACTTATTCTCTTATTCGGAGTTTCCTTACCCGACATTTTTTTTGTGCATATAGTTCTACTCAATTAGTAAAATACATTTCATCATTGCTGGTCTAGGCATATATGGTATAACAGCCACAAGATATAAAACCATACACTTCGCAAATGTACGCAGAGCAATGTGTATACAAACAATACACAGTAATACTATACGTATAAGAGGCCAGAAATCTGCTAACGGTTCTGGGAAATAACAGATACGAGTGCCTAAATTTGTATCTGAGCAGCTGGCTAGCTAACTAGCTATGTGTCGTTACATACCCCCAAAAAACCCAGTCACTCATGTTGGAAACTGTTGTTGGTTTATTTCGATTTTGATGGAGAAAATGGGGCTAATTCTAACCTTATAGTGAGTGTATGTTAATTATAATATTATTATGTTGGCTGACATATGTTATACTTAGCTCATGGAAGTGTTACCCAGTGTAACATATTTCCGTACTTGGGGTGTTTTTAATCCGATTACTGTGTGCGCTCATTGTAAATATGATAAAGCCAGGGCATTGACTGGGTTTCCCACAACGTGTTATAGGCATGCATACGATTACTTTTATACGGTGTAAACTGGGTGCTGTTAGGTATAGCGCTTACACGAAAACTACATAATCTGAGTGTGTAAGGAAGGTGTTATATATTATATAGTCTTACCAAGTGCATACACATAGATCATGTAATGCCATGCTGTGATTGGCGGCGGGCACCTTCCTAAATCCTTCTTCCCAAACTTAGTATCCAAAATAGTCTCGTAGAGTATCAGCCCAAGAAGTAATAAGTCCGAACCAAGTTGCATAAAGAATTTGACAATTCTATAAAAGGAGAAAATGCAGACAAATTAAAAAAAATGAATGAAAAAAAATGAAATGACGTTATTAAAAAAAAAATTAAGAAAAATCCCCCAAGATCTCTAGAGCCCTGGAAATCGAAAACTAAAATAACTTGGTCCAAGAAAAAATGAAGTATGTGTAACGAATCGCTGTTAATAGGACACAGTGAAAGAAATTCATAGAATTACAATTGATGTGAATCACGTTGATTATACGAGACCTGCACTAATTAAAGAAAATAACTATTTAAGAAAATATAATACAAAGTCGACCAAATTTTGTTCTCTTAACTCAGACTGTTTTTCAATAGATTGAAACAAAACAAAATGTCTTTCGTATTACCCAAGAAAAAAAGTATATTATTGATATGGGTGTATGTGTATCTATAGAAAAAATCACCCAAAATGTTGCACCCCTTATACAGAGACAGTCACCAGGCAACAGTGACTAGAAACGTTTGTGATAACTGACGTTTGGGAATCATAGCAAGAAAGTATGAAATCAGGACTGATAATGGCTGTCGAAGGCCTAATTTAAAACCAGAAGACTACGTCCTCCCACTAGTTCGTATGATCATATGAGTTCCACTGCGGTCAACTATGGCGCTACTATATAATGATTTACGTCAATTATGGCAACTGCGTACGAAAGATGCCCTCCCATTAAACCCATCCAAATGTATACAAACTGCAAATTGCACTATTTACACTACCTACTATCTACACTATCTAGTGTATATGTGCAGAGTACTGTTTGATACAGTATACACAGTAGGTAATGACGAACCAATATTACATACCAAATAAAACTTGGACCAGTGGCTGTTTAAGGCCTAGGCTAGCGTGGGTTATATTCTGCATTGTACAGGTGCAGAGTACTGTGTGATACAGTACACACAGTAGGTAAAATTGAACCAACATTACATACTACATACAAAATTGGACCAGTGGCTGTTTAAGACCTAGCCTGGGCTATATTCTGGTGAGCCTCTAACATGGGTTGATGGCAAAATCTAATTTAACCAATGTATACAGGACAGAATATGGAAAATGTTGTAGCCTAGGTGAAAACCTTTATTTTCACAAATTTCTTTTGAGACAAATTGTTTTGCTGCTCATGAATAATTCATTGGTGTAACATCCATTTCTCAAATTATTTAGAAAATACTGTACATAGCCTAGGCAGTAACACTAGTAACACTAACAGGTACAAGTAACATGCTGAAACTGAAAGCCTATGACTAAGATTAGTAACCGGGGTGCTTAGCATAATTTGTGACAGCAGTCCATTTATATTCATTCATAACCCAATGTTCTCAAATCAGGGTGACAAACAAAGAAATACCACGAAATTTCTCTAAGGAGCTTCTGGTCAGAGCAATTGTCTCAGTGCCGCCCAAAACATTTTAGGTGACGAACTGGTTGCCATGTAGCTCAGCCTAGGTCACATTGCAATGTAAGGTTAACGTTATGTCTTACTACGTAACGCTACGGCTAGGCTACTTTCGTGAATCTCGCACGGTATTGCGAACAGCTTGCGCCTAAATTCCAGACCCCGAAAGGCCAAAATATCGTGATTTAAGCAAAACTGCTTTCGTCCGCAGAGCCACTTCTTTTCTTAACCTACGCCTAACATTCCAGCGAAATACTTCAAGAATGTATAAGAAATATTAGTGAGAGTTTACATGAAGTAGTTTTACCGAATATCGAAAGGTATATTATGTATAGTGCAGTGTCGTTGATGCAGTATAGTATTGATGTCTGTTGACGGTTCGTATGACATACGACATTACGTTCACAAAGTCAACTCGGCGATGAATTATACGTGTTGCATACGCACAGAAACGTTTTCTGTGGCTATGGCTCCGTGCCAAACTTTATGGTTTGACGTCATCATTTTCTAAAACTCGTAGTCGTAGCAAAAAACTCTGTAAACTGCAGTCATTTTCTTTACATTTAGATCCAATTATGACAAATAATTATTATCTGGAGTATAATATATACGTAAAAATGAATTTCATTCGTTATTAAACTGCATTTTTGGACACTGCTCTTATGATTCTGTAAATTCGGCATTGTGACATATGTACATATTAACGAAACGGCGTGGAATTTTGTCCCCCTCCAGAGCTGAGACCCACATCTAAGCTCGAGAATACTCTCTCGCAAAAAGAGAAAAAAATATAAAAAAATCAAATATCATGGTGCTCATTCCATTGGGGTCGTGGGGGTGGGGGAGGGGGTCCGGGGTAGGGGATCAGTTACAATAATAAATACGGCCATGTATATATCATAGTTACCCCATATTTATGCCTATATATATTCACTTCATATCGTCAGAGTGATGTAGATATATATAGCTTGGAAGAAAATACTCACGGTATGTTGACAAAATCGTTACACGTTTTCGATATACCGAGCTTGTAGACGATACAAATGACTGGAAAAAGCAGAATAATGAGGATTCGGAGAAATACTGAAAAGACAAAATGCCGATCTTGTAGACTGATAAGTTGGCGGGAAAACTGGACTCGGAGAACATGCTGACAGGTTGGTTCTGCAACAAACTATGAATTAGAAAATTAAAGCAAGAAAATATGGAAAGAAAATAATTATACACAGATTCAATATCTATAGTTCTTAGAATGAACAAAAACAAATCAGGGAGTTGTTAAATAACTCCATGAACAGACAGCACTACGGTACATTTGAAAGAAACATACAAAGTATCTTTTCTGATGTAAATGCTTTTCCTTGTCCGTAAATGTTAAATAACCTTATATAGGCATATTAGGAGTAAAATCAGCATTTTAATCTGGGTTATGATTTTTCGTCAATATACCATCCATGAATGATTGGAGACATAATCCATAGATTATGCATTATAAGTCATATTGTAAAGTTAAAATATAAGAAAACTGAATAAATGGCGGAGACGTTTGTTCCTTCAAAGCTACCGTAGTTACGTCATTAAAATGCATTTGTTGTGTGTCTCGTTAAATTCATCATGTAAGACAATAACATTGACATGATGATCACTGCTGCATCATCGTTATATTCTGCTACGAAATTAATCCGTTCAAATATTAATAAAGTAAGCCTTTAAAATATTAATAAATTGACACAACATGGCAATATTCAGATTAAGCACCCGTCGCGCATCAGGTAGATTGATTTTTTTCCGTGGCCTGCTCTAACAAAGTTAATTATAACAACCTGAAGAACTCATCATTCTTATGACGCCATCAATTGACCATGTCACTATGATATAATTTAAAGATATGTAACTAGTTTAATATTAGTTCGATATTAAATGAAATTTGGCATCAAGCATTATCTTCATTTAGTTAAATAGCGGCTGTGAATTTTCTTTGATTGATAGCACAAAACAGATGTGGCATAATTTTCAAAGAAAATTGCGCCGTAGACTTGACATGTCTGCGTTTGATAAGTTTTATCGGTGTAAATCTTGCATTCTTTTCAAGTCAGTCACTTCGTTAATGATAAGTGGAGGGAGGGGAGGGGGAGGGGCCGTCGACAAACAATAAACCCAACATCTTCGATATATAACAGTTTTGTTTTATATGTCTTGACACACTTGTACCGAATCTTGACTAGTGGTATTCCATTTCAATAATTAGTGAAATGAAAGTTAGGAAATTTTTGAAATATTCTCATTTGTATTTCATACAGCCAATGATAAATCCTAATATGAAAACGTATCCACCCAACGAATATTAAGAACCAAGTTAAATTATTAATAACTTTCACTTCAAGGATCATCGATCATGGAAACATTGTCAGGGTAATATAATCATTATCAGGAGCTATGATTCTGTGATATATGGGGCATCTGTATGGTCGGCCGTTGAGGTCATAATTCACGTATTAACATAATCCTGTCTACGCGTTATGTAATTCTTTAACGCGTAGAGAAATCATCCAATAAGAGATTCATCGATATTGAATTTTGATCGTTTTAGGATATTCATAGTTCTGAGACGCTGATCCTATTATGTGAAGATGTTATATAGCAAGCATTTAAAAATATACATTTTCAGATTCTTGTTTGGACGTTTTTTACATTTATACGGTAAATATCATTTTGTTTTGGACGGTTTTACCAGGAGCGTAACACATTAGTGTGTACAGTTTGTATAGTTTCTCTTTCATCAGTTAACGAGATCTATATCCATGATATTTAAAAAAAGGTAAACAAAAAATGTAGAGCGAAAAGAAAGAAAATTGATCACCAGGACAACTCCTTGAATGAAGCAGGTTTACTCAACAGTATCCAAACATTCTCTCCATGTACTCAAATGTTTGTGTACATTGATCAATAACTGCTTGGAGAAGAACATTTTGGTGTGAATACAAGAACACCCTCTGCTGACCTGAAATGACCTTGAATATACCCAAACACATAAAAAACGTCACAATTCCCCACGTTACTATGATAATCATGTATTGCTTTACATGAACGAGAATGCAACACTTATTGAGCAAATTTTTAAAGCCACTCGATTGATAAATATCTCACTGCAATGTCCATCTTGGCTCATGAGTTAAGACTGACAAAATAGTACTTTTTTTTATTCTTTATTTTTTTCTTCAAGAAAAGCCACCCAGCGATAGAACCTGGACACGAAAACTATAAATAAGGTGATTTACCTCTCAATCCCTATGCCCGGAACATTGAGGCATATAACCAAGTGATCAATGGCGGTAGATTCGAAAAGGAGGATAATGAACTTGGGGGCGCAATGCAAGAATGTTACCAGTTCTTAGGCTAGCGTAGATCGGAGTGCGTATATATATATATGAGACAGGTAAGTGAGGAGCGATGTCAAAAGAAATGCTTAATATGATCTGAAAATCTGACGAAAAAGAAAACGTGAAGGAGTGTTATATCATGTGTACTGTGACTATCTGAAAAAGAACGCGGTTTGATGACGTGACGCATGTTCTAAGCCGATAGCGACCCTCCGATTGGCTAATGAATATATAAGGCGGGGAAAAGAAGTAAATAAACCCAAGACATTCGTTTCCTGGAATTCGTGCTTGGCTCATTAAAAATCGATATATTACAAATACATGCGGGATCGATTCGTTCAAGTTTCTATCGGTGAAAGTTTAAAGCTGTTCAACTTCTCCATTACTAGAGTATAGGTCATGTTAGGAAGCTTAATTTTCTACAAACTTTCACCTGGAAATGACTATATATCATGAAGCGTGAATCTTTAATTGACAGTTTTGGTTTTTTTATGATCAAACTCCAGAAGTAAGACAAGCAACATCTTCGATGTTTACCCCTTTACCGACGTAACTCCTTTTCTACGATGAGAAATATACCGACTACCGAGAAACCAATTGTGCATACATAAAACAACTTGTGTAAAATTTGATATGAGTCAGTTTAAAATATTAAAAAAAAAACGGTTTATCAGCAAAATAGCTTACAAACGAATAACAAAGGGGGAAGCAGGGTTGGCCAGGAGGGAGGCAGGGGATGGTAGGGGCGGGGGTGAATGCATTTGTGACAATATTCTAATACATGAAAGAGAACTCACCTTTTTCTGATCATGCGCAATAGCTCGATTTATTGTTGGAAGAAGTCCAAGAGCTTTAACAGCTCTCTCCGATTTTCCAGAATTACCTTTACCATTATAGGCAAGCACTGCCATGGCCTATTTTAAGACAGAACATAAAATAAATACAAAAATAAAAACATCTTCCCATAAATTAGTTAATTAGTCAGATTAAGTTATTATAGTATTTGATGCTTTCAATATAGGATATGATCCTATGATCGAAAGGGAGTGGCTACTACACGTGGTATTGATTAATGGTTGGTGAACGATCTTCTGTGTACTGTGAATCTGAAAAGAATATATTCTACCACGTTCTCTCGCCCACCCCCCCCCCCTTTCCTCTCTCTCTCTCGCTCCCCCTCTCTCTCATGCAAAAGGCATCGTTAGCCTGGAGTCCACAAAAAATGTTTTATTATCTTAATTTACATGTATTTTTTGGTTAAGCCAAGTTACACGTGTTTTAAAATGTACGTTCAATTTTCACAAAATGAGGGGGTGGGGGTGGTGGTGTAGGGGGTGTTCTTACCTCTTCTGTTGTCACTGTATATGAAATAATATCAGCAGCGTATTGCTCCATGCCATTGGCTAATTCAAGATAAGTCAATTTAAATTCCACCTCAAGAAGGGCCAACTTCCGCAAAAGTGACGACATATGAAACGCTCTCCCTATTGGATCAGGGTCGAAGCAGACGTAAGCCGGGCTTGCGAGAGCCCGGTAGATTTCCAGCGTACCTACAGATCTTTGTAAGCTATCATTAGTACTCATTGTCAAATCGTCATCAATTAATTCTTCCACACGTAGTCCAGCATCATGTAAAATCTGTCAAAAGTTTGTAAATGGAAGATAACACAAATGACGACATAACAAAATTTAAAAAAAAACAACATGTTGACCGTGATAGGATTATTTGAGTCATCCTCCCCACCCAAAAAACAAAAACATAGGTAAAGAAAAGAAGAAAACAACACACGAAGTAAGAAAAACACGAAAATAATCATGAACTGAAATTGAAATTTTCAGTGCCAAAAAAAAAAAAAAATACATAGATATTTTAAGAGTGTACACTGTATTTCAACATCTTTTGTCCATGTTGAAAAATAGACAAGGTTTTTCATGAGATGAAGAAATTGAAGAGGTTACCTTAACGAGAGTAAAATTATTCTTCTGTGCCGCTCTGATGATTGGTGTGACGTCAGGGTGAATGTCCGTGGTCACGGATTTACATTTCAAAATGGCGCCTCTTTCTTCTGGTGGCTACAATTTAAAGGTGCAGGAGCTTTTAGTTAAGATACAAATAAACCCAGCAAATATACTCTAGGAACAGTTGGTTGAAAAGTGTTGGCTCAAATCCCCCCCCCCCTCCCCCCTACCAAAAAATGAAGAATGTAAATGTTTTGAAGATCAATTAATGGTACTATATTTTTGCATTTAAACTTCATTCAGGTTAACTGGTGCTTAGCATTTGTATGTATGTATATTAGATCCTCCTGCAAGCAGGAACTCGCGAAGAAGCCTCATTGGCTTATCAAACCCCCAAGCTGACCGAAGTCAGTCTCTTAGATTCATATTTAACGTCCATGATTATAAATTGTCAATTGTCAACAACTCTGTAACTGGACGACATACATTAATATTGGAGTGACTCGAACTGGGGACCTTATGATTGGAAGGCACCGACGTTAACCACTGAGCTAACACTCCTTTAACTGAATCTGAGCTAACACTCCTTTAACTGAATCACTTATCAACTGAATATGGATTGATATTTCAATCGGCTAATTAAAAGCTTTTTTTTGTATTATTCTATATATATTACACTCTAAAAACTATTGTGGTAAAACTTTACCCAATCTGGACATTATGTTTACCCAACGCTGGTTCCGGATGCCACCATATCGTAATAGGGTAAAATAAAGTGCCCAAATAAAATAAAATAGTTCATGAAAAACAGACTTAAATATTTCTTTATATAGCCTCGTTATATTTAGCCATCATTTAGAGCCCTGTGTATTCAAACTGGGGCTCATGTTCGTGTTTTATGGTTGTCAAAATAATTTAGAGGGTCGCCAAAATAATTTGGAGGGTCACCAAAACAAATGCAAACAGAAGTTGCCTATATTTTGGAAAATCTGGCAAATAAATTACTTCACATGTTGCAAAATATAACATCATTTCGCAACAATAAGCACCCTTCACATAACGATATCTTAAAGGAGAGGGGGCAGGAGGGTACCCCTCCCCCCCCCCAATGTATGTCCGCGATGCGCCACTGGACGGTCGCCAAGAAATTGACTCAGTGAAAGTTGGGCTCACCAACGGTACGCAAAAAGTTTGAAATAATAACATGGATGTATATATA
>JAIPMN010004245.1:12608-42831 GCA_020650975.1 Apostichopus californicus | reverse complement strand
ATGCAATTTGGTGCAATATAGCACACTTCAACACCCACTCCATTTTGTAAATAATTTTGCATTTTCACCTGGCCTTTGATGCAATTTGGTGCTCCAAATGAGATTTTTTCTCATTTGGAAATGAAAAAGGGGTTTTCTGACTTGCGGAGCGGGGGCGGGGGCGGAATGATACTTCCGCCCCACCATATTTTTCACTGGGGGGCTGGCGCCCCCCCAGCCCCACCGGTTCCTACGCCCTTGAATACAGCCATCTAGTTGTAGGACGAAAAAAATGATTTGAATATCAATAGCTGATTCTTATTAATTCTCATGTTGTAGAAGAATGAGATATGAAACTAAAATATTCAACGATGGAAGTAACGTATAGCTCGATATGCTGGTGTATAATGCAAACATGATCATTTTATATTGATAGCTTATTACATATATCCGGGCATCTAACGGACCAAAATGACAAGAAATTGGTTATAATCAAGTCGAAACCATAGTTGCGCTTAAGTGAAAGCGGACTCTCCTTTAGGGCTGATATATACAATGGCTGCACAGGGACCTCTTGTTCATTAGTAAGCCAATGATTACAAAGAATGTAGGAGATGGGCGAGAGGAGAGTGATCAGAGAAAAGATATTGCTGTGGACCTATTCCGCAACAGTGCTTTTTAGTTCTTTTGTTAGATTTTTAATTTTGACGCTCTGAATAAGCAATGTATAGTATGCATAGTATTCACACATAATAGGGTACGCCTCAATCTATCTATTAAATCCATGAGAGAAAAAACATGGTGGCTGTTGCTAATAGTAATGGAGTTATAAGCTTTCTGGAGTCATAAAGAACTTTTTTTGTGTCCCACAAAATGTAATGTACTGCTCGATCTCTTATTTGCAGTTCTATGACTATAATTTCATCGGTTGTGTTGTGTTGGAGTATTCTGAACTAGGTTAATGCATTCTATTTTAAGTTATATCTTAGTTATTCTTCATATGGTACCAAAACACCAGCTTGTAAAAAATGCGACACAGAAATACAGCTTTACATTGTGTGTGGGTTTTCAATTCAAATTGGTCTAATAAAACTGGTATGAAGATGGTGAAACCAACACAGATGATAGTTTGAGATAAATAAATTGTTGGGTTGCCTGTATCTTAGATACACTCCGCATGCTGGATAAGGTAAAAATATTTTATATTTATGGCCGGTACATTACTAAATACGGATACAAATAGTACAGAACAATTATAATTTTTGTCAGGGTTTTCTTGTTGTAATATATATGTCATTTTCCCCCAGTTCTTTCGAAACATTTAATCTATTTTAGGATTGTATGTTATTTCCTCTTCTGATCGTTCAACTTGACCAAGTCTTATACGTTCTTTGTTTAACGTCTTGGTGTGATGTACTCCTGTTTGGCTCACAAAGGCATCATAACACCTTGCATTATATATATCATTTGTGAAAATTGCAATAATTATTGCTGAATATTGATATAATCCTGATGCAGTGTACAGTACATGAAAAATTTAACACGTATCCATGCAACGATTGACATGTTTAGACCTTTTGTTACTTTGATAACAGACGGCATGACTGAACTATAGTTATCCATGATGACAGTATACATAGCTGCGAATGCGCCGTTGTGATAAACACACTTTCGACAGGACAGCAACACGGCGTTAATATATGAATACCAGTAATACATTACATGAAATGTAAAAACAATGTAAGAAATACTGATAGTGAACATAAAATATACCACTATAAATTTATAGGCAACATTGGATAAAATCTTTAAAAAAAAAGAGAATAATAAAAGAAATCGCGAAAACACAGAAAATCTGCCAATTATTAACAGACCCCTTTCAACTGTTCGTATAACCCATATGTGAACTTTGTGATTTGATGTATTACACGCATATCTGTGCGGACAGTACAGGGTATGAGTCAACGTCCCGTATAGTAATTGGTGTATATTCTGTTCTCATCATATATAAATGTAGTGTTCATAGTCCTAAATTTACTTTAATGGATCGAGACATTCTGAGTCGAAGAGGCACCAAAAGATTTAAGAAGGGGCACGGTCCATGTCCTGCAACTTGGTCTGGTTTGTTTCCACATGATGATGGCATAGGTGGGGGTCACAGAAGTCTGCACGGGTGGGGGGGGGGGGAGGGGAAGCCTCTCTGTGCCCCGGCCTGGCTACGGGCCTGGATCGAGGCTGTAGGAATGATGTTAAGTTTGGCTATAGTTAGTAACCCGGACTTTTTAAAGTTAAAGTATTGTAATAACTTGTGTACAATAAAGCTAAGCAAATTGTATACAACTCTGGTTGGTTTCCTGTATCTGACGTGCAAAAATACAACAATTGTTTGTCCCTTGTACGTGTTTGATATATATATACAAAAGCAAGCAATATGTTACTACAACATTATATATAATGTTGTAGTAATGAGAACTTCATTAAGTAAACAATAAGATTATGGAACATGATGTCATAGGTTGATAAGAAGAACAATATGAGATCACAGAATATAAAATCTGCTAGATATGCTTAAGTGGTCGCCAAAAGTCCTCCGACACACTGTCGAACACTTTTGGAATATCTATATATGTTTGGTATTACTAATTCTGTATCAATCACTGCGATTCACAATATTGAAAAACCACATAAAAATGAGCACAAAGCAGTCTGCCAAAGCAATCTAAAAATTAACTTGCCAATGTGTGAAACAGCTCAAGCGCTACGTAAAAGGTGTGCCTACAATACGTGACTTGATTAGTTTTTGACTTCTGTTTGTTTCGATCCCAAATATTTACTGTAGGCCCCTCGACCCATTGTTCTCTCTGACTAGGAACCACCTGACCTAGCCCTTCTTTACATTTCTTTCATGTGCCAGAATTTCGTAACAAAGGTACATATCTACGGGTCGTTGGATTTCTATGGTTACAAAAACACTGGAAGGTGCCAGAACCTGGTAGAATACACCTTTTATTTTTGTGACACCGTTCAAAACTTGTTTGTTCCTGTGTATTGTGTTAGTATAAGCCTTAGTACAAGGTTAAAATTTAGTTCCTTCTTTCTGTTCCTTGTCTCGGTTCCCCCCCCCCCCCAATATTTAGGTCTATATATATACATCAAGGTACCTGCAACAGTGACTACCTTCAGTGTCATAATTACCAAGATGGTGACGATTTCAACTGGAGGTTCAACAGGGGCAGGGGTGGGGTAGAGATAGCATAGGGGTGTTGGTTCAACGTATACAACTTGAAAACATAAATAATTTCACATTATTTTGTCCATTTTCCTTGTTGAATTTATTTTTCATATATTTACAGTAATCAAATTATTTACAACTTCCCTGTACCATCTTATTGATGATACGTATCACCTCCTGGTTTCTTGCCTATACCATCTAATTGATGATGCATATCACCTCCTGGTATCTTGCCTGTACCATCTAATTGATGATACGTATCACCTCCTGGTATCTTGCCTGTACCATCTTATTGATGATACGTATCACCTCCTGGTATCTTGCCTGTACCATCTTATTGATGATACGTATCACCTACTGGTATCTTGCCTGTACCATCTTATTGATGATACATATCCCCTCCTGGTATCTTGCCTGTACCATCTTATCGATGATACATATCACCTCCTGGTATCTTGCCTGTACCATCTAATTGATGATGCATATCACCTACTGGTATCTTGCCTGTACCATCTAATTGATGATGCATATCACCTCCTGGTATCTTGCCTGTACCATCTAATTGATGATGCATATCACCTCCTGGTATCTTGCCTGTACCATCTTATTGATGATACATACTACCTCCTGGTATCTTGCCTGTACCATCTTATTGATGATACATATCACCTCCTGGTATCTTGCCTGTACCATCTTATTGATGATACATATCACCTCCTGGTATCTTGCCTGTACCATCCTATTAATGATACATATCACCCACTGGAATCTTACCTGTACCATCTTATTGATGATACATATCACCTCCTGGTATCTTGCCTGTACCATCTTATTGATGATACATATCACCTCCTGGTATCTTGCCTGTACCATCTTATTGATGAAACATATCACCTCCTGGTATCTTGCCTGTACCATCTTATTGATGATGCATATCACCTCCTGGTTTCTTGCCTGTACCATCTTATTGATGATACATATCACCTCCTGGTATCTTGCCTGTACCATCTTATTGATGATACATATCATGTCCTGGTATCTTGCCTGTATTATCTTATTGATGATACATATCACCTCCTGGTATCTTGCCTGTACCATCTTATTGATGATACATATCACCTCCTGGTATCTTGCCTGTACCATCTTATTGATGATACATATCATGTCCTAGTTTCTTGCAAATTTGTATAGCTATGTTTTCCTTCTCTTTTGTTTTCTTTACAAAGATGACTCATCGACCAGAATGAAACAATTCCTATTTGACCACTACCTTATAACCAAGGAAGTTGCAAGGAATTTACAAAATTTTGAATTACCTCATATGGCTACGATCCATTTCATCGATAACCATTTCAATTCTTATTTGTTGGCACAATGCCTTTAAAAAACAATACCTTTACAAACATAAAAACTGTGTGCGGTCTGCTTATATAGGGAAGGCTACAATATGTAATTAAGAGAAGATGGGTAAAGAATAATAGCTCTGAAGGATCTTGCATTCCTTAATTATACCTGTTTCCGTTCGTGGTACGAAAGAAATGTTTATCAAAACAATGCTCATCGAAATTGGTTAGGGCAAAGAAGGTGAGACTAGATACATGAAGATTTACAGTTCGCTTTCAAACGTAGCAAACTTTAAAAATTTAAACATGTTTAGAAAAGAAGAAAGAAATGTGAAATTAACAACGTGTCACTCAATAACCGTTTCCTGACCTGACATTATAAGCCCTGCAGGAAACAGCTGAAAATGCACACCCTAACACAGCAGCGTATAACTGAGGTCATATGTGTTATAGTACTGTATTGTATAGTTACTATATTGACTGTATTCAAATACACACACACAGTGCACTCAGTTGGGTGGGACACACTTTATAGAGCGATATTATCATCAGACAATTACAAAGTGCAAACAAGTTTAAGTTTGCACAATACAAGGGACAATGAATTCCATTATTCTCAACAGCAAAATTCCTGTTTGTGCTTTAAAAAAGGCTCTGAGGTGTACAAACTTTAAAATCTGCAAATCTATGGAATCCTAGCAAATTTTACCTTTGTCCTTTATGTAAAGCCTTTAATATTTGGCAGCGATTCAAGTTTCTGTATGAACTGTTCTGATACACAGGGGTGTCAAAAAACCAAGACTAGTCTCGAGGACAATGATGTCACCAGGAACCATTTTTTAGATGTCACGTTACATTAAGTAAACTGTATGAAAATGATGATGAAAAATGACAATGCAGTATTTTTTATTCTGTTACATGCCAAGGCCAACCAATTGACTCAAGCTATGGAGCTGTTTTTTTTTGTTGCCCTGGTCCCGACGCTCCCCCACCATCTAGTCAGGCCTGCTGATACCACTGCTTTGTAAGAACTTGGCAGATAGTTGATACCGTTAGTTAAACTTATGTCAATAATTTGTCTGCTGTGTCACGCAACACTGCCATATATATGACCAAATTTGCTATAAAGGGAAGGTATTGAGCAGTTTTATGTGTGCAGACCCTGAGTACACTCAGTATATATGGTACACACAAAAGTGCTACAAAACTTGTGAAATATTTCCATAAACTGGTTAAATTCCGTACCGGTTTTGTAACAGGCTATCTTTAACCTAATATGACTAATTTTAAATACCCAACATGCATGCAGCAAACTGGGAACCATAGCCAAGAGTTGGGTTGGAAGATTGCCAACAATGAGGTTGGAGGGGTGTTTATTAGTTTACACAGGAGAGGGAACTGCCCCTTTACTCCTTCCTAGATATGGGCCTGCTGCAAACTGAAATCTTATTCTAAACAGGTCAATGATGCCACGCAATGAGCACCATAAATTGCACGACATTAACAATTTTAACTGATTCTGCAGTAATTAATGGTACAGCACGGCATCTATCAACACCAAAGGTCATCAATGCATCATCACTGCATGACTTCTCAGCATAACTGACATGGCGCAAACGACTCCTGTTAACATTCAGTGACCATGTGAGAAAGAGATTTAAGTTTCTGGCACCTTCCATGGCAAGTCTAAAATTTTAAAAATTTAACCACTTGCCCCCCCCCCCCAATAAAAAATGCAAGGTCTTAAAATATCTACTGGCTAAAAACTAGTTCCTACTGGCATCTTCCTGAATTAACAGCACACATCAGTTACTTTGCAAGCTGATGAGAGAAGCCGCCCAAGAATACTTGCTGGTGACAGGCACCGTTAAAGTTGGATATGAACTATAATTGTTCTTATTATTATTATAAGCAGACTACCGGACTTTACGTGAGATACAAAATCCTGCCCATTTTGTGACTGACGATTGTTAACCCACTTTATCAAATGTTTTTAATATTAATGTCTACTGGGAAGAATAATGTCCACTGGCAGAGGAAAATGCCAGTAGTTAAATCTTTCCACTGGCAAATGGAGAAACCCAATGGCGTTTAGCAGGTGAAGAGCTTGAAATTTCCAGGGCTACTTTTACTACACACATTACAGCTTTGTTACGTCCTTATATCTACTAAAATCAGAGAAATTATGTCAGCATCTTACTTTTTTATGAAAGTATTAACATTTATGATTAAAAAGTTTCAAATTATTTTCTGGTATGGCTTGTGGCAGTTATTTGCAAGTTGTTTCTTTAACATTAAAAAGAAGCTTCTTCGTACACATGATATTGGTTCATGACCCAAGGTTCCTCGATCATTAATTACAGGTTAACCGAACAAAAGTAAACTCTGCATGAATTCTTCTGGCCCTGAGTAAAAGCCATTACATGCAGAGCAAAACATGAAATGTTAAACTAAAGTGTTTGCAGTAAAGCATGTCATTTGTTATTTAAATGAATGTTCCTTTTTGGTGGAAGCAATCTAGAACATCTTTGTCAAATGTGTCGGATTTTTCTACTCGATGGATGCTTGAAGCAAGTTTAAATTTCAACCACTTTCCACAACTTAGTTCATCCTGCGAGCATGTCGACATAACAGCTACAGATGTCCGAGCAAGAGAGAGTACTCAGACACTGACTAATTACCGCTGAAGTTTGGAAAAATTCCCATCCTATATTCAATCATCCACAAATGGGTGAATACACAAACACAAACCTGAAAGGATTTGAAACTCTTCCCAGCTAATTTCTGAAAGATGCTTGTGGCAAGTCGAACCTTTTAACTGGACACAACTGGTTTACATATCATCCACTGAATCTCACATCAAAAGAAGACACGGTCCCTCAGCTTTATGACCGGTTGTCTACGGGCTCCGTTCCTGATGAAATTTAGGCAGCGTCAAATTGTTTGTCGTCCTTGTCTTGCTACACAGAGCTGCTATTCCATTGATTCCATCTGCCCTAATTAAATGCAGAAACTGACCCTGAACATGACCCTTGTAACCACCACCGAGGCAACTTTGAAAACGGTCCTTCAGAGATTCGTCCTCTGCCTATCGGACGTCCGCCAATATCCTTTCGAAAAGTTACACGTGACGTCAACCGACGGCTATGTCTGACATCATCACACACGCAGATATGCTCTCGGTCGTCTCGACTGTATCTATCCTTTTGACATCCTGCAGGACTATAACGACATCTTCGCACCGGCAATGTTCACGTTGATAGCCCTGAGATTACCACTCTTGGATTTGGCTTTGTAGGCTTTCATCTTTTTCAGTTGTTGGTCCAGTTTGGACGGAGGTGGTTTTCTGAAACTCTGAAATGGAAGAAAAGAGCAGCAACAAGGCCAAATTTAAATAAAGTTATGTCATGATTTATACCCTTCTACTAACCTCCCCCCCCCTCCCCACCAGGGAAATTCCCTACCTTTGAAATACTGTACTTGGCACAGCTCCTGTGTGGTACTTCCATATTGTGCCAATCACAAAAAAAATATATTTTAAAGACAGTTTGTTGACATAATAGTGGAGGCTTGACACCAATTAAACCAGTATTTTGTTCAATATGGACATCCTGCCGGACATATATAAGACCCTTCAAAGATGGCAGAAGAAGAAAATTGACTTACACTAGATGAAAATTCCACTTCTACCATTGATTTTGGTCTAACTAGATAATCTTTATTTGAAGGCATCGGTACTCTAGCTCGACCTATCCAGCCTTTGTCTCCGGGCCTCAGAGCTCTTGAAAAGCAAAGCAAAAAGAAAGCAAACACATAAATAAATAAAAGAAATAAAAGAAATACCAAATATAATGTGTTGCATTCTGGACCAGGATGTGTCAAAAGGGATTCTTAAGGAAGACATTTCCTCTGAAGTACCGATGATGCCAAAAGTAATATGGTTTTCATGTCATTGCTTACTTTTAAACACCTTTGTAGATCCTAAAACAGTTACACTTACTGCAAAATAACCCGAAGCTGTCTGTTAGATTTATAGATGCTCAAGGTAGTGCTGTTACCAGACCCAATAAAATAGGCTTAGGTTGTGAATTAACTTCCAATGTCAAACTTGAAAAAAATAGTTTCTATGAAATCAACAGTAACCATGAGAGATTTTGGAAAAATTGCATTAGAAACTCATGCCTGTACGTAGTCTTGTGTGTGTGTTTGCGTGTGTGTGTATAATAGATCAATCTAGATGACATATGAGTAAGTTTCAATTAAACTACCAAATGCTAGTAGAATTTTACAAGAGAAAAGTCTTACTTCTCTCCTTGTTGAAGGGCCCTTTCAATTGTCTTTGGTCTCTCTCCATCTTGAGAACTGAAAGAAAAGGACAGATTTGTGAAAAGATAAAAAAATAAAAAACAGTGGGATGATCTGGAAATGTACATCTTTATTATCATTCAGAATTTCTGCAGAGAAAATTTCTGTTTGGAAAAAACAGTTTGACAGACCAGTTTTAATAATCACCACAAAAACAAAATAGAGCCCCGACCCCCCCCCCCCCCCATTGCCCCAACCAAAATAGAGTCAGAATTAAGACATTACAAAAAACAACAAAACAAATCATTTCAAGACATCTTTCCCCTGTGATGATTCTCGGTCATAACGTAATACAATCTTTAAAATTCCATTTTTGTTTCCCCCCTTTTTACTTCTATAAAATACTCAGGGTGAGATAAAACCAGGCTACACCTTCTCGGCTTCTTACCTCATCCTCCGTCTCTTGACAGCTGAGAGCTGAGCTAAATCTCTGTGCTGTCTCTCCTCTTTAGACATAGCTAGAAAACTGTCATCCACACCAAATATAGGTCTGGACCAATTGTCTGCAAAAAAACAAAAACAAACATTTGAAGAAAAACCTCATTTCCTCTTCCAAGAAAACTTGACAGTTGAAGAGGAGAGGGGGTCACGGAATCAAATAAAGTGGGTAATGGTTTTACTCTGTGGGGTAATTGTTGATCACATTTTCTTTCACACTTCAATATATTTTCATTTTCATATTTATATTTTGATTTAAAATCTCACAAGATTTTGATTATCATATAGGTATAGATCTATGGAAAACGGGATATTGATTTATCAAAGCGAAAAAAGAAAAAAATGTGACATGAATCTTTTCAAGTTTTAAAATTACACAAGAGGATTCCAGTCTGATGAGTTTGTAAATAAAGGTTAATGGTTGATTACATTTTCTTTCACGCTTCAATATATTTTCATTTAAATTATTAAACAAAACCCAGTAGAGGCTTATTGTCGCATTCCTTGATTCCTTAATTTGATTCTTTCTTTCACGGAAGCTGAACACTTTAAATTAAAGAACATACATCACTGTGTGATTAAACTTGATCGTGTAGCAATTTATCAGTATTGATACAGGTAAGGCTGAGGTTGAAAAGATGAGTGTTTGATAATAGAATATAAATGTATTACCAGGTCGGACATTAAACTTAAAGGAAAGAATACAAGAATTAGAGACGATTGAAAGCCAGAAGTGAAAACAGTTAATACAACTCCAAGGAAGACACTACCCAAAAAGTATTGTTTAAACTTACTAATTATTCTACCAGTTAGAGATTGTTTTCACTTACTAATTATTCTGCCAGCTAGGCATTGTTGTCACTTATTCATTATTCTACCAGTTAGAGATTGTCTTCACTTACTAATTATTCTACCCGCTCGGTATTGTTTACACTTACTAATTGTTCTACCCGCAATGGATCGTTTTCACTTACTAATTATTCTACTAATTAGAGATTGTTTTCACTTACTAATTATTCTACCCGCAATGGATCGTTTTCACTTACTAATTATTCTACTAATTAGAGATTGTTTACACTTACTAATTATTCTACCCAAAAAGTATTGTTAACACTTACTAATTATTCTACCGGCTAGGTATTGTCTTCACTTACTAATTATTCTCCTAATTAGAGATTGTTTTCACTTACTAATTATTCTACCCGCTAGGTCTTTATTTAACCTGAGTTCTTTCGGATGCCTGTAGAGGATCATGACAGCTTTACCGACCCCGCTGCTCTTCAGGAGATCTTGGCTAATTGGTGGGAACTGACGGAATAGAAATAGAAAATAAAACAATAAACTGTTAATTAGTTGTAGCCGCATCGGTCTAGAGCCATGCAAACTCTTCTCACATGACTTTAGCACAGTTAAACCCTGGTCACTTGTCCCACACCCACACAGGCAAGTGTGTACAATTCCAACAGTTATCGTAGCACTTATCGCAGCACTGGGACATATCTACGTGTTCCCAGGACTCCCCGCGGGGTGCATTACTAAACTATTGTTACAAGTTATTCAACAGGTCCCTGGCCGAAGAGAGGCAATGGAAATAGAGTTCCTTGCCCAAGGACAAAGCGTAAAAATCTGGCAAGGACTCAACCTGCGATCCTTAGATTGCAAGTTCATTTCCTTAACCATTTGAGCACAATAATTTCTTTATCAATTAGTTTGGTTACAATACATACCAACAACTTAAACAGTTTAATGGTAATGGTTAACTACATGTCACAATTCTAACAAATGAACAGAGAAGAAGAAACAAAGGGTTCAATAACTCATTATTTAGAACACAAAGGAATGGTTGCATGGTCACTGATACGTAGAAATGTCTTTTCGTGGCTCCAATTCAATCAAACTTGTTGGCGTTAACATCTCAAATCTAATAAAGTACAGTCGACTTTATTCCATGTAAAATCAATTTTATTCAAATTCCACTTCATTCCAGGTAAAATCAATCATTTTGTAAAGAAATTGTGTGAATAAAATAGTAATAAATTACCTCATTTCCATTGCAAATATACCTCCCTTAGCAACATGCAAATAAAGCATTTCATAGACATCAGGACTTTGAAGCAGAAATCTGTCGTGTGGAGTTTAACTGATGGCTTTTATATGAAAAATGGATATTTGTAAACTTTGTAAGAAACATGCATGCTTTTCTGTTTGTATGCATTCCTGTGTTTCATTTCCTTCTTCTTCCTGTGTATATGTCTGTCTGTCTGTCTATAGTTTCCTACATTGCCTCATTAAAGTTGGACTTTACTAACGACATCTAATATCATTAGTATTGTTATTATTATTATTTTATTATCATTATTATGTTTCTTTTGTATTCTATTACATGTATATATCACATTAAAAACAAAAGACCAAAAAATAAACTACTCACTGATTTCAGTACTTTGAGAAAATTTGTTCGAATTTTGAGGTGGGGTAAGCTCTTATCTGGTAATGGCATTAACCATTCTTTCATCGCTGAGAGAATTCCGCATTCTAACAATGTCTGTTGAAGGTCTGCCCTGAAAATTTAAAACATAATAGATGACATTTTTTATTTTTTTATAATTCATACTCATGTAGACTACAAAAGAAGGTTATTCAATCTCAATGTCAGAAATTTTAATTAATGTAGACAACAATTGATCAATCCCTGCTTTTGCTCTGTTAAATTCTTCAAGCAAGACAACGGCGATGAGGATTAAGAGGATTAAGAAGGATATAAACATTTGTAATGCGCCGGTTTCTCTCAAAAAGACGCTTGTGGCACAGTGAAACAAACAGTGAGAAAGGGCAAAAGTAACAGACAAAGAATAGGATAACAACAGGTGAAAGTCACTTAAAAGTTGTTGAGTTCTTGAAACAGATGATTTAAAGTACAGTAGGACAAGGACAGTAGATTTGAAGGATACAAGACATCTGCCAATTTCTGTGTTGGGGTATCTGGCACTTACATTCCACACAGACATGCTATACATTCCACACACACATAGTAGTACTACATGTATCACACACACATTACATATAATTCACACACACACATTAAATATATTCCACAATCCACACACACTTTAAATGTGTTTCACACACCCACATTAAATATATGCCACATACACATTAACTATATCACACAAATACAATAAAATAGTCTGATTCACACCGCAACATAAAAGCAACAATCGGTTTCCTCTTGTTTGTATGTATTGGACAATCATCTAGTGGACAAACAAGGAAACTTAATGAGATCTGCAAAATTAGCAAATCTCCCTACAGAAACAATAGACAAATTAATTTGTTGTGACAAAGACCACACTATTATTACAGGTGGGTACTCCCTTCCATTGTTCAAATAATGTGACGTTATTGAATGCTATTCTGCACACTGTAAACAAACCTATCAGGGGGGATTCAATGATGTTATTTTCTTTCTAAAATCGTGAAATGAAACTTACTTTTGTAACTGCTGCATGACTCTTGTAAACATGAGTAACTTCTTTACAGCAGCTTTCCTCTCCTTGTTTAGTTCATGGTCAGCCTGATGCAAGAAGAAAGAGTCACAAAGTAGGATTAATATTCCGCATAACTTTTATTCTAATAGGGTTGTGAATGAGTGGAACGGTTTGCCTGAGAAAGTTGTACTTGCAAGTAGTGTGAATGGGTTTAAGAATGCTTTGGACAAGCACTTTAAGCATTGTAATCAGGTCTGAGTGTTTGTGTCTTCAGTTTTTTTTCCTCTCCTATAGGGTCCTTGAGGGGGACTTGAGTGTCCCTCCTGATCCTTTTTTTCTACTAAACTAAAGAGAGAGAGGTGACGGAGAATAAATTTGTAGACCTGCTGCAAACAAGTTAAACTAATAACATACATGTAAGAAGCATATAACAAATAGATATTGGGAAAGCATAGTTTAATTAGGGAATGGTAGGGAGGGGACTGGAGGGAGGGGAAGGGAGGGGGAGAATGAGGATGTATAACTACTAGGTAAGAAACAAAAACAAGGTGCATGCCTATGCCCACAATGCTATGTTTTTGATGAAATCTCCCCAGATCCTTGCAATAACAGGAGTCACTCAGTTATATAATTGAGATGAAGGGTATTTAAGTAATTTTGTATACTCATCAACAAACCACACAAACTGTAAGGTTTAATCCTCCACAGTGTTGTTGTTCCTAGCAAGGTAACAGGATATGTACGATTGTGACACATGAAATGGATGTAAGGTCGTATTCCAAATTCCACAGTACTACCATCAACAAGGTTATATAATGTCGACAAGTTAACCACAACAAATCAAACAAACTGGTCGCGAACGTGAACAACTCTTCAAATAGAAAATTACGTCTGAAAATTTTGGCAATTATTCTGGGAGGGATGGAGGGAGAGGGTGGGTGGGGGGGTGGGTGGGGGAGGGTTGTTATTGTTGTCGCTGTAACATAATCGTCTTCGCTATCCCCTCCACAGCATAGCCCACTACCAATTAGTTTCATTTCAAACGGAGGCCATCCACCAAATAATATTTTATTCTTTACTCTTCCTCCTCTCTGTTTTATTTCTCACCTCTGCAGCTTCCTTCATCTGTGTGATCATCGCCATGATGATATCATCGTTATCATTGATGATGTCTACATCCCGCCTCTTTCTCCTCCTTCCCATCTCTGCCTTCTTCTTTTCCATCATTAAGTCAAAGTCACTGACAAAATCACTGTAGAAAAATTAAATAAATATATGAAGGACAAGACGGGGTTCTACTTTACAGCAGTTTACAGAGTCCACTACCAACAAAAATGACATAAACAAGAAAGGAGGGAAAGTAAACACTGATATTGCTAATAATTAATATCCCAAAATTGAATGATTTTTCCCTTCTTCATTGAAGTAGAAATTGAAGACGAGTTTACTTCCCAAGTGCACAAGTAAACACATTCACAAGTAAACAAGTGTGGATGCTTGCCAACTCCTTTCAGAGATGGTCTTTGATTGAAAGTAGTGCAATGTGATGTTACTTCTTCCTGCAGCAGCAAGTTTAAATAATTTAAACTGAAACATGCATTTATTCATTAATGATACTTATGTCTTGTAGTGCAATAGCCTAGCATCACCACATACTGTTCGTGCTTTTTATTTGCACGTCATGTTAGTATATGATCTTAAGTTTTCCATCTTTTGTTAAGGAACAAAATAGAGTTGTCTGAGGCTGCCATCAAGCCAGAGAGGCCTCTTTCAAACGTTACATTCCTGAGTACGTCACATGTTTGGCTGGGACCTTGGGTCAGTACCACATGTATTATACATCTGTTTGTCTTAGCAGTACTATTGGCATACAAACTATGATGGGTAGCTTGACTTACGATCTCTGATATCCTCTCTGAGGGTCTAGTCCTTCGTCGGAGTCCGATCCATCATCTTCTCTCTGCTGAGAGGGCGCCATCTCATCGGCCAGCGATGTCTGCTGCCCCTCCTCCTCCTCTTCTCCACCAGGTACCCCTACATCGTCATCATCGTCACTTGAGACAATGGCTGTAAATATCACGGCTTCATTTATTTGACAATTGGTTCAACTACCAAATAGTAGCTTTAAGAAATGAATGTTTAATCTTTCTTTTCTGATATAAACAATTATTAAAGCTACACGTTTCTGATTTAAATCAAGGAGTATAAACGGATCATTAGAGAGCAAAAAAAAAGCTGAATGTGAAAATTATGAACAAAGACATTACTGGGTTGGACAGAAAGACAGAAACCTCAGGAATGAAAGTCTTCTTAAGAGGACAATGTCTTACTGAGGTCAAAGGTTCAAGCCCATAAATTTCTTGAAATCTTTCAGAGCTTACTCTAATCAGATTGGTTAAATGTAATTGGAAGGTTGAAAGCTGACGTCCCAAACCAAAAACAAAATGCTACTTCCATAACCAACAAACCAATTTCTTCACTACAAGCAACTGCTTGAAATTGGATTCACTGCTTGAATTTACTGCTTGAATTCATCGCCTGAATGCTCCACTTTTTCAGTTAAGCAAGTAAATAATTATTGACAACAAAAACGACTGGTTACCTGATTTTTTCTTTTTGGAGGCCGGCTCCAAATCTTTTTCACCGAATCCCTGGTTAAAGAGAGAAAATTTATTCAAAAGATTTATTTGAGAATTATGGTATTTTCTATCAAATTCAACCAAAACCTAAATTAAAAATAGTTGGTAAGGCTGAAGCAGCAACACTTCTGATTACCATTATGCTGTTATATATAGCTTTCTGAAATTTCTGTATTATTTACTTACACAATTCTTTGTATGGTCAACTTTACAAAAAACTTGGCAGAGGGTGGGGGGTTATTACTAAAAAACTCCTACTGTAAAATATAATACTGATATGTTTTCTGAACTAATATACCACTGAAACATTCAAATCCATTGTGGGCTTTTTGTACGAAACACACATAAAAAAAAAAAATGCAAACGGCAGTCAAAATTTGATTTCAATAACATGACCAATTTTTGTCTTCATAAATAGGAATTACATTTTGATTCTTTCTCAGAACAGATATAGCAGTACAAAATTTTCATTCCAAATTTTTTTACGAGTATTAAATAAATCGTTTGACATCTGACGTGTCTGTCTGAGACCTGTGATAACCATGACAACAATTCTTCCTCCTTACCTCAAATTCTTCGCCTTCTTCATCACTAGAACCAAAGATATCTGCAATCAGTCCTCTGTTTTTAAATAAAAGGAAGCAAAAGAAGACATTGTTTCATATGATATTACAGAATATCATATTTTTATTGATGTGGGAGTGTGACTTGTTTCTTATTCATTACACATGAATAAAAGAATTACAAAATTGCACTTGTTTACTTATAAACAATAATTATAAACTAATGTGAATGTTATCAAATGTGTTTAAAGAAAGGCTCTTTAGAACATTTCACATGATTCACTGGAATCATGTCATCTTTCTTTGTTCAAATTTCTGTTGACAGGTTCATTTTTTGCCCCCTTCCTCCACTGTTGTCGCCCCATCAACCACCCCTCCCCCCTACCCTGCCCATCCCCAACCAACCAATACAAAATTTATTTATCAGCATGATTGACAGTGAATCAACATACATTCCTAGATGTACCAGATCTCACTGTCTGTGAGGTTGTTCAACAAAATCTCAATACTCCCATCCTATATGGGTTTATGTTCTCATTCATTTGACCAATAGGGACACAGATGGGCTTGAGGGAACGGTCATGTGGATGATGCTGGCAGCAGAAACGGTCGCTGGTATAAAACTTACTTTTCCTCATCACTTTCCTCGCCACTTTCGGCGTCTTTGTTTGGCTTGTCTCCGTCACCAACATCGTCATCATCATCACTAACCGCATCTATTCACGAATTGAAAATAAAGAGTATAAAACAGTAACTCATGAATGTATGTATTTTACAAGAAAATTTGCGATGGGGAAAAAGATTAAAATGAGAGATGAAAAAAGCTGTTGAATGTGGCAGACATTATACTAACCTAGCCCGTCCACAGGGCTCATGGGTGTCTCCTCAGTCACCTTGGAGGATGGAGCCTCCTCATCATCACTGGCTGCCTCTCCTTTCCTCTCATCATCACTCTGTGCCTTCTCTCGTCCATCTCCCTCAACCTCACCTTCTTGCCTATCTTCATCTTCAATGTCACTCACTTGTTCAGCTGGTTAAAAAAACAGAAAGAGAAGACATTATTACTGATTATGAAGAAGAAAAGTAAACTGTATGCTCATTCTACATAGTTAATTTGTTGTGTCCTTCATTTAAATAAGTTTAATTGATTCCACTTTAATTAATTAATTAAATATTTTAATCAATTTAATTTAATTCATTTTAATTTAACAATCAATTTCATGAACCATTCACTTTCACATTATCAAAGGGATGACACGACTGGAGTGCCAAAGTTATATCTTACTGAGGGGCAGAATAGTATAGACAAAGAATATCTTAACCTTCTGAATTAATGCATGGAAATTTAAATCATAAGTGGAAAAAAAAGGAACAAATTGAAGAAATTTGAAAGAAAATATTTAATCAGGAAGAAGGCCATAGCTCAAAATCCTTGAATATTTGTTCCATTTAGAAATTCAATTTCTTTTCCTCTCTCCTTGCCCATTTTCATTATATTTCCATCTAAGCATTTATGAATTGGTTCAACCCACTCACCGCCTTCATACATTTCTGTATCTCCCTGAGCATCTTCCCTACCATCGCCATCTTCTTCTCTTCGATGACTACTGTCTTCATCCACTTCTACCTCTCGTTCCATCTCCTCTCCTTCATCCCTCGTTTGGAGGGGTCTTTGGTCATCATCCTCGCCGCCACTCTCCCTCTCCTTTTCATCATCAAATTGTTCCGGGCTATCGATGTTAGACGCAGGAGACAGGGGCGTATCCTCCTGTGCCATTGCCACCTCCCCTTCCTCCTTACTCTCATTTTCTTCTGCTTCCTCTTCTTCTCTCTCAGCAATTTCCAGTTCTAAGTGATAAAAGCCAAATGCCAATGACATGCATTGAAATTTTTATGACTCAAAAAATATCACTTTACTGTATGCTCTTCTACACCAAGAATAATGAAAAGCAAAACAACAATAAATTTATTTAAAAAAAAAAAAACACAATTTGAGATGAGAGCAACTATCCCTGTCACTTGGATATTGATTTGACGACATACTTGACAAGATTTACTGAAAACCATACCATGGCAAAAAAAGCAAAAAAAAACATTGGCAACACTGTGAATTAAATAAGCATTTAATTACAGGTAGACTCTAATATAGCAATACTGTGTCCAAACTTCACTTAGTCTATCATCAGCCAATACTCTCATGATTTAACCTGTATGTGACTCTACCAGCAATATCATTGGCAGACCACTGTTACTTGTACCTTAGCAATTTGGATAACTTCGGTATAAAAAGTTGGGGATTAACCAAAGTAGATATTCGTCCAATCCTATCTTGCTTCCCCAGCAGTGTATATAACTTTCATATGCTAGACTCGACTAATTGATTGACAAAGTATTTACCTCCACTCTCTTGTGCGTCATCTTCATCTGCAGACACATCATCCACATCTCCTATTCCGGCATCTTCTTCTTTTTCATCTATCCTCTCAGCAACTTCTCCATCTGACACCTCTCCTTTGTCATCTATCCTCTCGGCAACTTCTCCATCTGACACCCCTCCTTCGTCATCTATCCTCTCGGCAACTTCTCCCCCTTCATCTATCCTCTCAGCGACTTCTCCATCTGACACCTCTCCTCGTTCGTCTATCCTCTCCGCAACTTCTCCATCTGACACCTCTCCCCCTTCATCTATCCTCTCGGCAACTTCTCCATCCGATACCTCTCCACCTTCGTCTATCCTCTCCGCAACTTCTCCATCTGACACCACTCCTCCTTCGTCTATCCTCTCGGCGACTTCTCCATCTGATACCTCACCTCCGTCTTCTTCATCTTCTTTATCCTCTTCTGGTTCCGCGTGAGTTTCAACCAAACCTTCCTCCTCTAGATGAGTTTTATGAAAGGACATCACATTTAATCCAGTATCTTTAAAATCAGCCCAGTTTATACACTTTGGCTTTTAGACCATCCAATAAAACCGGATACAATTTTAACATCAGAACCTTCCATCCACTTTGGAAATGTAAACAGTACCATAAATATTTACTCTATTGATACACTTGTATATTTTGATTATATACTATATAATATTAAGATCTAGGCCTCAGTTATAGTTATTTACAAAGTAATGGTTTTATTGTGCTGCAGAAGCCATTCTTCTCTCCTCCCTTAATAAATCAAATGGCAACCAAATTTGCATACTCGCATACTTGCTAACATAATTAGCATAAAATGTTATAAAATGATCAAGATTTTAAATCCACCATTTCTGTCAATATTTGAGTTTTAACAGAAAATTTGCACATATTTTCCACTATAACTTTTTTGAGTAAACCGCAAATCCTGTATTTCCTTATAGCCATCACTAAAATAGACAGTAAATGTGCTATAACACAGAGTGTCACATACTGACAGATGACTGTTCATCAGAGTAATGACACAATATACTAATGCAAGGTTGAAGATCATTTGACGCCATAAACAAACAGAAAACTAGCATCGGCACTGATAACAGACTGTTGTAACTTTTTACAAAATTACATTCTTCCAATTCTCAGTGTTGTCAAACGTTACAATTATTTCAAGAAAACTATTCTCATGGCTGTATAAACTACTTTCTAGTGATTTCCCCACCATATTTTCTTCTAAGAAAGGATTTACTTGAACGTGTGACACTGCTGGTACAGACAACTCGTCATGTCTTATCCTCAACAATCACTTCATTTTAAGCTAGCACATGTGAGCAAAATTTTATAGCCTGATTTTTTACCTTTGGAAGAATCAAATTCTCCTTCCTCCTGCTCCACTTCCTTAGGAGAAATAGGATCAAACTGACCCTCCCCATCTTCCTCGCTTCCTCTGTCTTCCTCCGCCTGTGCTTCATCTTCACTCTGTACCTCTCCCACCTCCTCTTGTTCTTTTTCACTTTCAGCATCTGATACTACCTCCCCTCCTACACGACCAAACAGAAAAATGTAATTCTTTATCATTACACATTATTCATCATAGATGTGAATGTTACACAGCTAATTATTCATAATTTACAATACTAAATATGATTCAGACTTCCTTTAATTACATTCCTAATGCATATTAGACAGACAGAAAGTTACAAAGTTACTCTTTAACGTCATTTTTTAACAACAAATAACACTTTTCAAATTGTTCCTTCCACTCAAACTTATATCACATGGTCGGGGCAATAATTTTGAACTCGGTTCATAACAATTATTTGGTACCCAGTATAATCGCAGTTAGCAGATAGGATAAAGTTTTTGTTGGAAAGTCTTCTGCTATGATTCCAAAACAAGAGTCTCTTCTATATTCGAAAGGCAAAGCTGGTTTCATACTCAACCAGAGAAGTATATATATACATAATAAAATACTGTATCTGACTGATCTGTTTTAAATAGCGTTGTGCGGTAGTCGGATTTCACACAACCGGTAGTGTTGCAACATGAATCCCGGTATCGTAACTACAACCGGTATTTTCCTCAACTTTCATCTACGGTTCAAAGCACTTAGTTACGAGGCTGTCAATGTCATACATTCAACATGCATAGCCTAGGCTATGTACATACTCTTACACGCACGTTTATAAAAAAATAAAAAAATAACACGCTATATTAGGGCCTTTGTTATTAACATACACTTCCAAAAAGAAAAGCACAAACCTTGGAAAAAAGCAACCCACACCATCCTTCATTCATACTCGACGTACGATATTAGATTAACACGTTTGCACGTGGATTAAACTTGTAATCCGTACACAAACATAAATTGGGAGTTCCCCACTATTCCATGATATTGGAGTAGGGCAACCCTTCAAGTTCAAAAGTTCACAATGAAAAGTTTTTTAACTATCAACAAGTCACCACGTGTTTGGAACTTCAGACAATAAGAATATAACATAGGGGCTACGTAAATACGGGATTATAAACTACATACTTAAGAATAGTACAGATTTATTTATATCGTTAATCGGCTGTTGTTTACTCCAGAAAATATACTTTCAATCCGTACAATATCAATCTTTCGTACAAAAGTTCTTAAATATTAAAAAAGTAGCGAAAGATAAATATAAATGACATTGTGGAACCCCCCGCATTAATGAACGAATCCATTTCATCATCAAATCTCAAGTACTGTACTGCAGTGTGTGTACCAGTACCGTACCCTAGGCTATAATAATACAGTCCCGTGCGAAGATGGATTTAAACTGGATATACTCCCTGCGGTTTTGGCTCAAAATTTATTAAATCGTTATAATTATTATTCCAAAATGAGGTGAAATGCATAAGGGTAAGATTTTGTACATGGGAACCTTGACAATCATCGTTTGAAGGAAGAATAAATAACGAAAATTTCAGAATAATTTTGAGGTCCCGTAACATGCTGAGCGCAAGTAACGTTCGATATTTGGTGTAGCCTAGGTCCAAATTACTACGTGAAAAGTTGATTCGTTAATATATAGGTCTAGACCAGTACGTAAATTGATCAGATATAATTCAAACTAAGAACACAGAAACCAGCAAAAATCCTGTTTTGTTTTCTTTATTTCAAATAGTAACACGTAGATATTTTTTATTTTGTCCGGGATTCCCGGGAATGATACCGAAACGAATGTAATAACCGGTTGTTTCCCAATACCGGTAGTAGTTACACATTGCACTGTGATCAGGATTAGTCAATACCGGGATCGGGATACCGGGATTCACTTGACTACCGGGATCCCGCACAACCCTAGTTTTAAACTGTCTGTGGGTTGAGTAACCTCAAGGATAGTTTGCACGAGTTTGTCCGAATAGAATTGTAATATTCGCAGACTACAAGACTATCAGACAATCCTTGCAAAATTCAGCCAGGCTGTCAATATTACCTTCAGCATCTGAAACTGCATTTCCTTTCCATTCCTCTTCTCCAGGCTCCGTTTGTTCCTCCCCCTCCTCCTCTTCATCATAAGGCACCTCACCTTCTTCAGCTTCTTGTCTCTCTTCATCTTCGTCTTGCTCTTTGGGACTTGTCACTGGAGATACTGCTACATCCTCACCAGCTTCTGGTAAATCCTCCTCCTCCTCCTGGAATCAACACAGCATTCAAAAGATCAACATGAATTTGTTCTAATTTTAAGTATCTGTCTCACAGATGACACAAATTGGCAACATGCATTAAACTGAACATCAACAGAAAATCAACCCTTCATTTTTCAGTTCCATCATGAAAATGATATGCGAATATAGTTTGGAACTAAATTTTTCTTGCAACTTTGCTAAGCAATAATCTTTTGTCATCCTTCGAGGATTTTTCTCACTTCAAATAGCAATGAGCAAATGATATCGTTTTACCAGTTAAGAAGGCCTAAAACTGAAACATATTTCTGAAGCTTAAATGCTCTCTGATTATATTATAATTCTTTGTGGCTATCTGCTTTGCTTCAATTCTTGTCTGTTGTATGAACAATACCTCAATATCTTCATGTTCATCTTGTACTGGAGTGGATCCTCCATCACTATCACCAGGATCTGCAACAATAAAAAATAAAAACATAAAACTCTCTGTGACCAGTCTGTTTTGTTTTCTCCCAGAAGGAGATCCATGGAATAAGTACAGTCTGTATCACTTTCAAACACCATTCATGCAAAGTGTTACAAATGAACAAGATCAAGAACATAGCAAATATTTAAGAGATGTTTACAAGGAGACCTAGGCCCTGTTTCGTTTAGGCCCTGGCCTAAAGTTGATGATTAACTTGTTTCTTTATTTGAACAAAGGCTCATAGCTTGTCCTTAAAAGTGTATTGCCTTGTTAACATTTAAGAATGGAAGGAGGATGTGGTCCCTCAAGGGGCCATTGTATTGTGGATGCTTGCATACTGGGGATAAGAGATTAAGACCCCACAATCATGATCTCACAAGAGAGACACAAGAGATTGTAGTGTGGACGCTCATGGGATCACTTGACCCAATCTCCGGTTACTTGACATCTGCACAAACTGATACAGTAGTAATATATGAACATATAGAACAAAGCCCTCATTGAATTGTTACCAATTAATGTGACCTTTCTGCTTTACTACCTCTCTGGGAGAAAACAGGATCCTGATGCTCCTTGTGTTCCCAAATGTGAATAAGGCCAATGAGGCCTAGGGCTAAATATTGTCAACTATCAATCTCTGATTAAACTTAAGGTAAACTATCGGTCGTACGCCTATAGGCTAGGGCCTGGCTAGCTTAACATCAGTCTGACTGCTCACCAACCACAGTACAGCCTACAGGTTCACAGAAAGTTAGGCAAACCTGTTACCAACTTATGCATAGGCTATGGCGTGTCTAATTTCAACATAACCTACTCCATACAGTAATTTAGGCCTAACGATACGCCAAGTTTAGTGATACCGGAAGAAGTTCTTATCTGCAAAGTTACCACTATAATTTTCCTCCATTTAAGTTCTGTTACGATGTGAGTTAATGCTAAGCTGTACAATTCTTAGCAGTTTGTGAAGTCCTGTCTCCTGCAGCCCCACAAATACAAGTTTTAAAATGAGGACACAATTTCGCAGATAACATTCGCAGCAGCACAGTTTATCGTTTCTTAGGAAATAGTTGCCAAGTGCAGTAGAAGAAGTTACCAAGAAAAACTGATACAAATTTTAACTCCTACTACGAACCCTTATATGAACATTAGCTGTTTTATAAAATATAAATATATTTCTCTAATTATACCCATTTAAGCTTTATAGGTTTAAATTTGTCTGAAATGAAAACTCAAGTTCTAAAAGTAATTATTTCTCTTAATCAACGTGAATCCAGTCGTCTACTGCGAAACAGATAAAAATGGCGACCTTCTGTCATTTAATCGTGATTGCTGGTATTCTTGGTCTAGCACATGCTGCGTTCTCTGCAGCACAACGTAAGAATAATAGGATGTCAGCTTTTTCAAAATTTATCGATTTATACGTTTTTTCTGAAAAAATATCCCGTTTCAGTTAGTTGTAGAATGCAGAACTGCTCAACGTATGTTTGTTCTGTGTTAGATACTTGTTAGTACAAGCTTGACCAAAGTCTGTTGTAACCTCACGATAGGATATTGGGCCTAGGCTAGTTGGTAAAGTTTACACATGTGTTAAAAGTATTGCAAATTCAGTATTACTGTACATGAGAAACAAAGTACTGAAATCGCATCAATACCACACAGAATGTGATCAGTAAAACTTGCCCCGGACCTAGTACTACTAGTACAGTAACTGAGTATGAGTGACTGACCACAAATTGACAAAAGTAAATAGGCAGAGCATTTTCTGAAGATTGTTATGATTGCTACAGGATTTTCATTGGGAAGTGTGCCTAGCTAGTTGGAGAGACTCATTAAAATGTGAGGGGGGGGGGGGTGAGTTTGGTTGAGAGAGTGAAGAATAGCCAGTATGAAGGGATTCACCCACTCACATAATTTTTGTGGGATTTGCTGGAGGTTCTTTGGACCAAACGACAACAACAAATATTCTGGCTAGAGCTATAGGCCTAGGCAGAAATATTAGACAAACACTTGTGAAGGAGGATAGTACCAGTTCTGCCACAATTTTTTCTGGCCAATATAAAAACTGTTGTACACCTGTTCCTGCCTTGAGGCAGATGCAATAAACTATTTCCAATCAATGTTTTCTTTTCCTTCATCTAGATCGCAGTTATATAAGACTAACAGAACAGGAGTTTACCAGACTTCCTGCAGATGTAAGTATGATGGTGGGGCAACTGTAAATGCTAGGTGCCATCAAACCCTCATGAACTTAGTTCTCAAAATTGCCAAAACCTGTTTAAAGAATCAACATACCTTTTATGGCAATTATACTTACAATAACTCATCATTTGTCACTGATCTGTGTATCCAGCCAAAAAATTAAAAATTAGGGATAATAAAAACAAGTCAGATTTTTATGGAAAGTTTCTGGTCCACTATTTTCCTGAAGTTCAGTATAATTGTTACAAAAAGAATTAAATATACTGAAACATGTCACAAATGGTGAAACCATTAACACCTCTTCCTGGCATACTCCCATTATCTTCACTGAGGCCTTTGATCGTCTTACTTTATCATGCTCGGTGCCTGCAAAATATGTTTGAATCTCACCACCGTCAATACAGGAAAGTGCTTTTGAATATTTATTATTTTGAGTATAAAGCAAGGTCTTTGGAGGCAATACAGAAAAAAAAAGTGCTTTAAAGGGTGTGAAGAACACCTCTGGTCCAGCTAAAGATAACAAGGTATCACGTTTCATTACTGTCTGCATTTTGTAGCAACACGAACAAAACGTCACTTGCAAGCAACAGAATGTTAACTTTTTTCAGATGGCCGCATGCGGTTTGGGGCGAGTCTTCAATGCCTTTAAAGTATGTTACCAGTGGCGAGTCTAACTTTTAAAATGAGATTGCATTCCAGTCAATATGTTTTGGAACATTTTCTCTTTGCAGATTGTCTTGGAATGTTTACTTAGTTTGATCGTTACATGCTATGGAGTCATTACCATGGCTGGGAAGTTTAAAGGAATACGAGCAATGGCAGAATTTCAAACCAAGTAAGTCAGATTTATCATTACGTTGTTATAAGTTAAAAAAATTGTTTTCCTTGTCGTTGTTTTCGAACCATGTAAATCATTGCAAACTGTCCTTTTTGTAGTCATCATTTCTACTCAAGTTAATCAATTTCTACAATGTCAATAGTTGTAAAACAAGACAACTCATTATGTAGTCTCTTCCCTGTGTTTATTCGAACACAATTGATTCCGTGTTCTTATCGAATCAATAAACCCATCTTATTTTGCTTTCACTTTGCTGCCAAATTATGTTTAGTTACCGTATATCCTTTCACAGTTTCACATAATATCGTTGTAAAAAATGTACATTACTTGCCTTCAATTAATACAGATCTATGGACACTGTAGGTAACAGACCCTCCTTTTATAGCTTTGCACATCGAGGATTCAAGAAACAACCAGAAGAAGCAAAAGATAGACAGAAGATAGACAGTTGATAGACAGAATGAAGCATCTGATAGTACCTCGAACTGTGTAATCTGAAAGTACCCCCTCGGTTGGTAACAGACGTTCACTGCACTCACTGAGGGTTCCTAGGACTTAATTCAGCCTCAGTATCATAATCATAGTTTTTCCACAAGGGAGCTTCATCAGGGATTCGTTTGGAAAATGTGATAAATTGTAGTGCTCATCTTTCTATTGTTTATATGACTGCATGTGGTATGTATAGAGAGACATCGTTGTAATTTGCAGGTAGAATGCTTGTCATTGAGGGTGAAAAGTAAATATTGATCATCTTGACTTTTTTCATTTTTTTTCTGCAAGGGGCATCGAGGAGGAGTGAAATAGGGAGCATGGGTGAGACACTACATAGCGTCCTAGTAGCTTATCGTGGCATCATATGTATTAAATATATAGATTATGCATAGCTTTCCTACAGGTGTGATATATAGTGAACTAGGTCTTACAAGCCTGGCATATGAACTTGGCTATATTTGCATTCCAATTTATTAGTACTCTATTATATCTGTTTACTTTGAAGTGGTGAATAAACCATCATAATACACCTAATATTGAGATTTAACTGTCATACAGTACAACATTTTGTAGGAGTGTTGAAACTGTGATGTCCCATGGAGTCACTTAGAGACAGTTCCACGCATTGTAACGCTGTTCGATGCCTCTCAGTACCTTATTTCAGTTGTCACCACATTCACAAATTTACTTGAGCAATGCCCTGTTGAAATTACATTAAGGCATTTCAAATTTAGCCAAAACAGGCACAATAATTGGCTATTAACACCTATCTCATTCTAGAAAACAATAGAATTGCTCAAGAATCTATGCATTTGCTATGAGAATAATGCCGCAAAGTAGTAGTTATAACAAATATGTTGTGTTTAAATTTATTGACGGTAAGATGGCTTTACAATGCAGACACAATCACACCTTTAAAGCATTCGCATCACTGGGAGATGAAATTGTCTGATTTTTCCTTTGATGGTTTGCCAAAGTATCCTTGTAATCAAGATAAACAGCATTGATATTCAATTGTACCTGAAAATTTGGTGTCTCTCTGTTTTGCCTAGAGGGCTAACATTATGGCATAAGTTTATAGTAACATCCAGGCACTAACCGAGTTTACCAAAGCCATGTCCCTTTGTGTCCAGAGTGCTGGGGAAGGAGTTCTTCCAACTGGTCTTTGTAAGTTTATGCATATTTAAGACTTCGGTAACCTTCAAATTATCAGAAATGTTTTTCTTATGTATCCTTTGTCATATTTGTATCAATGTTTAAAATATATTTGTGGAAGAAAGTAGCCCATTTTATTTGGGATTTTGGAGGGGGGGGGGGGTGTGGGTGTGTGGCGGGAGATGGAGAGTCTACAAACAGAAGTGCAATTTTAGAGTTTGATAATTTCTCTACATGTTAGAAACTTTTGATTCTATTATCGACAAACTTTATTATTTCATGTTGATAAATAGACTGTCTAAAGTTGGTAAGAATTGAGCAAGCTTTAGCTTTGTGAGTATTTTGTATACATCGAATGGCAATAAAAAGTAATCCAATTCCAGTGCTGCTTGTCTGGTTTTGTTTTCTGTTTTTGCATCTCCTCCAAAGGTGATGAAGGTAGTAACATGCTGCGAAAGTTATATCATATAGTACTACTGTGAAAGGTGAGCTAATATGGGATGAATATCCAACTATTTGGGGGGGGGGGGAGGAGCTGGGGAGTCTATACATGTATTTCACACTCCAGTTCACTTCTGGCCTATCCCTTCCCCCCCCCCACCCACCCCTATAAATGACATCAGTATCCCCACAGTGATATTTCCCCAACCATCCTTTCTGCTGTCAAATTGCATTCTGCCATATGCTGTGCATATTGTATACGCTTGATGTTAAAAAAAAAACAGTTAATTATCTCCAACTTGGTTCCAAATTCCAATGATGATGAACACTAGAATTATAGATAATGCTAAGAAGGAAGCAACCTGCATCGTCTTAGCTTTGAGGATCTCCCGTAATCTAAGAAATATATCAATATGAAATCACAATTGTCTCCAGAGCCTAAAACTCTCTTGATGCATTTGTGCTTGTGTCAACTGACATGACCCACAGACAATGCACTTAACGTTGGAATCTTGAAATGGATTTCCACTCCGCAATAGGTCCATTTTGACAGATCTATTAGTATTAACAATTGGATAAAAATGAATGCAGCACAAAAGATGATTGATTGTCAATACAAATGAATACTTTATTACCAATTATCCAGAAGAAGCAAATGGTGTAATAAATGTGATTCAAATAATAAACTTTTAACTTGACAGTTATACTTGATATATCCCTACAAAAAAGGACCCTAATAACTACTTGGGCAGGCAAGAGACATCTTTCAAGTCTAATTAAGCTCACAAGGTGACAAAAAGTTATAACTAACCTAATAAAAGCATAAGGTTAAACAGAAAAGTGCAAATGGACTCTATACAAAACTTTATAAGTTTCTATGCAAGATTTTGTGTCAAAAAGGGGAAAGGACGTTCAAATATCAAATCAAAAATAGGAATGGAAGACAAAAATGGCCACAAAACAGTTCACACAGAAGATTGAAGATATAAATGCATACTGAAAATAAGTGATACTATTTACATCTACTGTCTCTTAGTGAAATAAGGAACAAAACGGTAATCTCTTTTGCGAGACACGATTGATACATCTTGTCGGGTGTGAACTGAAAGAAAATTCTGGAGAGTGTCCTAAACATCCCTGAGTAAATGTCCGTGACAGATAATGCTAAATCTATAAACCCTGATTCGTATCGAATGGTCACCAAATTGGTCACCTAACTACATGGTCACCTAATTCATCTTTGCTTTGTATCGCCTCACAAATAAATCCACGTCAAACTTTCTCTTGCATCCTTCGTAGTTCATGTAACGAACCTTCCCAAAGACGTCTCTCTCCGCCCAGCCTTGGTCATGGATTCCACAAATAGACCACATGCAACCTGTAAAATGAAGAATCAAGAAGAAAGGATTAGAAATAAATTCATTTAATGAGAACACATAAATAAATATGAAGATATAAAGATATCGAGGGTATAGAATGAAGGGGCTGGTACACACATGTCAAGAATAGTAATATGCACAGGATGTCAATGCTTCAGTGATTACAATGGACACAATAGGAGTAAGCAATATAATCTACTTAGTAAGACTGCTGATGACTAGAGGGATGCACATCACTCCTACCCATCCCCCTCCTCCTCTGTCCCCCTCCCTCCTCCCTCCCCCTCCCCCCTCACAGCAATAAACTGGTGTGGTTGATGTACTACTAAGTAATATATATCTTTAATGAGTTTGCATGTTGACTTCTGATTGCCATAATATTTGAGCAAATAATTAATATTTATGTCCTTAAGGGTGTGTTTGTGACAAGTCTGCATCTAAATCGAACAGTATAGGCAGATCTAAACTTATGCTTGAATTGAAGATCTAAGTTACCAATCATTTCTCTCAAAGTGGCAGCCACAAAACTAAGCTGTGACTGAACTCAATTTGGTTATTTTCTGATAATCCTGCACAGCTCACAGGCAGAAGACGGAGGGACTAAACCATCATAAACTCAACTCATTGATAATTTGTCTAGTTTTCAAAGAGTATGGCTTTCTATAACACCATAAAGTCATCTCATGGGTGAGAATTGTCATCTGTACAGTACAATTCTCTAAAACACTCTCCATATCTCAATGTATAGAGCTGTACAGTAGCTCAATGTATATGGGGCTGTAGTACAGAGCTGCAGTATAGAGCTATAGCTCAACGTAGCTCAATGTATAGAGCTGTAGCTCAAAACATATGGAGCTGTAGTACAGAGCTGCAGTAAAGAGCTATAGCTCAACGTAGCTCAATGTATAGAGCTGTAGCTCAATACATATGGAGCTGTAGTACAGAGCTGCAGTATAGAGCTATAGCTCAACGTAGCTCAATGTATAGAGCTGTAGCTCAATACATATGGAGCTGTAGTACAGAGCTGCGGTATAAAGCTATAGCTCAACGTAGCTCAATGTATAGAGCTGTAGCTCAATACATATGGAGCTGTAGTACATAGCTGCAGTATAGAGAGCTATAGCTCAATGTATAGAGCTGTAGC
>JAIPMN010004245.1:0-12588 GCA_020650975.1 Apostichopus californicus | reverse complement strand
GAGCTGTAGCTCAATACATATGGAGCTGTAGTACAGAGCTGCAGTATTAGAGCTATAGCTCAACGTAGCTCAATGTATAGAGCTGTAGCTCAATACATATGGAGCTGTAATAAAGAGCTGCAGTATTAGAGCTATAGCTCAACGTAGCTCAATGTATAGAGCTGTAGCTCAATACATATGGAGCTGTAGTACAGAGCTGCAGTATTAGAGCTATAGCTCAACATAGCTCAATGTATAGAGCTGTAGCTCAATACATATTGGGCTGTAGTACAGAGCTGCAGTATTAGAGCTATAGCTCAACGTAGCTCAATGTATAGAGATGTAGCTCAATACATATCTAGCTGTAGTACAGAGCTGCAGTAAAGAGCTATAGCTCAACGTAGCTCAATGTATAGAGCTGTAGCTCAATACATATCTAGCTGTAGTACAGAGCTGCAGTATAGAGCTATAGCTCAACGTAGCTCAATGTATAGAGCTGTAGCTCAATACATATCTAGCTGTAGTACAGAGCTGCAGTAAAGAGCTATAGCTCAACGTAGCTCAATGTATAGAGCTGTAGCTCAATACATATCTAGCTGTAGTACAGAGCTGCAGTATAGAGCTATAGCTCAACGTAGCTCAATGTATAGAGCTGTAGCTCAATACATATCTAGCTGTAGTACAGAGCTGCAGTATAGAGCTATAGCTCAACGTAGTGTAATGTATAGAGCTGTAGCTCAATACATATGGAGTTGTAGTACAGAGCTGCAGTATAGAGCTATAGCTCAACGTAGCTCAATGTATAGAGCTGTAGCTCAATACATATGGAGCTGTAGTACAGAGCTGCAGTATAGAGCTATAGCTCAACGTAGCTCGATGTATCGAGCTGTAGCTCAATACATATGGAGCTGTAGTACAGAGCTGCAGTATAGAGCTATAGCTCAACGTAGCTCGATGTATCGAGCTGTTGCTCAATATGGAGCTGTAGAACAGAGCTGCAGTATAGAGCTATAGCTCAACGTAGCTCAATGTATAGAGCTGTAGCTCAATACATATGGAGCTGTAGTACATAGCTGCAGTATAGAGAGCTATAGCTCAATGTATAGAGCTGTAGCTCAATACATATGGAGCTGTAGTACAGAGCTGCAGTATAGAGCTATAGCTCAACGTAGCTCAATGTATAGAGCTGTAGCTCGATACATATGGAGCTGTAGTACAGAGCTGCAGTATAGAGTTATAGCTCAACGTAGCTCAATGTATAGAGCTGTAGCTCAATGGAGCTGTAGTATAGAGTTATAGCTCAACGTATCAGAGAAGTAGCTATATAGAGTTATAGCTCAACGTAGCTCAATGTATAGAGCTCAATGTATAGAGCTCAATGTATATTCAACAAATATAGCTACTTCTCTGACAATGTATATGGAAATTGCAATCAACCAGAGGCTATAACATTTGTATATTTACAGCCAACTGATGCATGTAACATCAACGGTATTTACGGCAATGCTATAGCGATAGATTTATTCAAGTTAATATTAGACAGCATGAACACTCACCGGTGTACCCATTAGGATCAAGACCATCCAAGCTGTATTTGTCATTGAGATAAATTGCAATATCCAAGGCCTCTTGGGGTGACTTGCTCCATTCTAGGATCTTCTTGGCCCAGTACATCCTCAAGAATCCGTGCATCTTACCTTCTTGTACTAGTTGAGTCTGATTGATTGAAGCAAACCATTATAAGCAAAATGATGGCATTGATAACTTCTCTCCTTACTGGTGGTCTTGTGCAGCAGGCATTGATTGCAAAATAAGGCAGTATGAATATCCAGCAGGACAAATATATTGACATACCTTGTGAAATAAATGATCTCCAGACAATTATCAACACTCATTTCAGGTTGTTGTTGTAATTTGACGTTGAGTCACTAGATATCAAAATTGAACTGACTAGAACATATGTGTGACAAGTTTTTCCGCAGAGGAAACATACGTTCAGTGACTTGCCTGGAGTCAAAGGCTCGACAAGGAGTACTGCTTATATGATTGCAGTTGATCTTTCATTAGGTGACTTGTATACAATTCTGATACAAGTTCATAGCACTCAGCATGGAGGCAAAAAATATTATAAAAAAACAATAGATATGCTAAGTAATGGCTAATTACATTGTTTTAACACAGGAAGAAAACAGATTCATAAATTTGTATGAAATATTGCCAACTTTTGGGATACCTGGTGATAAAATCTATGATCTAGTTGCATTCATGAAAACCACTGAAATAGAGACAATTTTACTTGATGTTTATGTGGGAAAGATGGATACAAATTTTCTCTTAACGAAATTTTTAAAACCCTAACTTTGATAGAACATGCCCAAGAAAATAGCGATCATACCTGCGCGGCATTCCAGAGGTCTTCGTGAGTTTTCCCTTCTTCAAACTGTTCTTTTGTGTAGACGTACTTCCTTTCGTCACCTGCGTGAACCTCAAGAGTTTTCTTAGCCCATTCGTTTGTTCCTTTATAGGAGACGACAAAAATAATGAAATTATGACATGAAAGTATATCAAGCAGACAAAAATTGTCTGTGACAATTCAATTGACAAACATTCGGCAACCAAATAACGTGAAATGAATATATCTGACACTATCATATGGAATAGTCCAAAATTGTGTTATAGGCTAATTTGTATGTCTTTTCACGTTAGGCACCCTGCTATTCCTACTGCCAAGTACATGCAATGACAAACTTTACTCTCCTTTACTGCATTCTACACTGATACTCAAGCAGCCGATGATATGAAAATCTTGAGGATATGTAAGTGAAAAACTGTACGTTCAGCCCAGCATTATAAACTCGACCAAAATGACCAGAATAAGAATGACAGAAGGATAAGCTAGACAAGGAGAGCAAGTTTGTCACCGCATTGCTCTCCTGAAAACTTCCTGATTAAGCTAGGATAGAGTATTTGCCTTTAAACAACCGGTTGACAGAGGGCAGCCTATGGACCACATGACCTGGTTTTCAAATCCCTCTTAATGCTGCCACCTGCAGAACCTCTCAGCAAGGAACAGGTAAAACATACATACTCTGAAGAGATTTTAAACAGGGGCCCACTTGTGACAGAATATTTAACACATTACATTTCAGATGGTATTAGTTGCGTACCTTCTTCATAATGTTTGTTGTTTGGTGAATAAATCCAGATTTAGCAAAATACCAACCTTCAATGGAGTCGTACTTTTCGTTGTAGAAACAGAAATTCTCGGCCAGTTCCCTTCGAACGACCAGCTCTTCAATGTAACTATCGACAGAATCCTTGTACTTATTCTTGAATTGTTTAACCACTAAAACACATCGTTGTGCAGCGATTTGACCTGAAGGAATTGATAAGATTTCGGAAAAACAGTTGCCAGAATCATACAGAAATAATAATAGCACAAGGATTTTTTATCTATTAGATCTTGGAGGAAGCTCGCAGAGGCATAGAGACCAAGGCCTAATCCAGCTATATTGCCAATTATGTCCTATTTATGTAGGGCATTCCTTTTGCAATCTTCATATTTGTTTTAATGTTTATTATAAAAGTGAGAAGACAATTTATCTGATATTTTTCTGGGCCCTACAATATTGGACAATCAAGTAAGGATGATCTCAAAGTGTCAAAACAGAATTTTTTTTAAAACAAATTTTATATAACCAGGAGTCCAACTCCCAAGTACATCTCTAGTGTAAGTTTTCCTTTCCCATTAGGATGCCTTAACAATCCAGCTCAACAAATGGTATCATAAAGCAAACTCAGGTGTGAAACGGGTGGGGTGAGGGTGAGTGTGGGAAAGTAGGTCAAAGGTTGGTTCACCATCTGGATGGTACTCTCTGCCGAAATGCTACTTGTCAGTGACACAACTAATTGCAGTGATGCAAAGTATACAAGGAAAGACAAGAAGGTGCTATGTCAAAATTCTTGCTCACCGAAATGAAGCCAAGGTGAGATATTACTCAAGGCTTCTTTGGTAGGATCATTCCTCTCGGTAGCAAATACTTTCAGTCTGTCCTTCACGAAAGATTCTAGCATGTCCAAGGCTGCAGTGGAACCAGGGGTTGCCCAATCTACCTCTGTAATGGAACGGTCCAACTTCTGATCGTTCATGGGCTCATCCCAATTCACCATCTGGAAAACAAATGCAGTCATGTTGATATTGATAAACAAGAATATTAAGAAGCTATAGATTCACAATAGTTGACAAGTGAGAATTAATACACCATTTGCACAGGTAGATGGAGTTGCTGTGAGAATAATTTACACATGGCTATAAACTTTACATGACATTAAAATACTTTTTCTTTAAAAAACTTGCTTATAAGGGTGGGAGTTAAGCTAAAGGCCTGCATTTTAACAGGAAGTTTGGGATCTTTAAAATATTTGAGCTAATTCAGAACAGTTGTCTTAAAGCAACAACCTCAAAAGATAGACATAAACCTGTGCTGAGTAAATGGAGAACCTAATCAGAAATAATGATTAATTTGAAGGCTAAATCAAGTAGCAGAAAAAACAATTTTTCATGGTATTCTCTCAAGCCATACCTCAGTCTTTGTCGTTGCTTTGTGCGGATGAACAGTGACTGGTGGGTATTCTGTCAGGAACGATCCAAGTTGCTTGTGTACCTTTGGTCTGATGGTTCTAGCAGCATACTCTAGTTTCTCTGAAGTGACCCAACAGGGAATGATGTTATGCGCATCCACCTGCCAAGTAAATTATTATTATTTACCAGATTTATATAGCGCTCTTTACATGCTTAAGCATGTTCAAGAGCGCTTTACAAGAGCGCTTTTTAAATGTTTTAGTGCTTTTCAAGAATATAGTATAGGTAAGAGATTCCAGCAATGTATTTATCTGAATGTTCTAAATGTTCCATATTTTTCAAGACTCTTGAAAAGCACTAAAACATTTAAATATCAACAACAGCAAAACAGACTAAATGACCTTATGTATTTCAAAAGTAGGTTTTGAAGTTTGTAGAATAATCACATCATCACAAAGGAAGAAATAGAAAAGGTGTGGAAACGTACTGAATGGTTGGTACCTAAATTACCACCATAACAGCAATGTATGATAAGGCTTTGGTAAAATGAAATAATACGTGAGGCTAAAAAAAATTAGAAATGGGGCTCGATTTCACTGGATCTACCCTTGAAACAATGCAATGGGTCCACAACTTTTGAATTTGTTCGTTGAAAACTGAGAAAATGACTACTGTGCAGGTGCTTGTAGAAAACAAAACTGTGGAGAGAGGAAAGGTGAACACATCGCAACTCCTAATTCCTTTTAGCGGGTGGGTCGGGGGGGGGGAGCCCGAATTGTTTTGGAGAGGACGGGAGACCAACCAAGTGACTGGCATTGTAAATTACATTCCACTCTGTGAATAAACACTAAACATTACCACCTTTAAGCCTTTGGCAGCAATGTCCGTGTTTATACTTTCAGCCATGATGAAGGCATGGTTTTACATGGCTGTCAGAAATTAAATAAGTTGAAAAGACAAAACTAACAAATTTTCCCAACTCTTCTCTTTCTTAACTTCCAATGCTTCTCATACTCAGTTCATCAAGTTTCTATTTACCATGTCAACATTGAAGATTTATTTTTTGGGGATGGAGTGGGAGGAGGGAGGGACAGAGGGTAGGTTCAAGGAGTCTTACGAACAGAGTAAAGCAATAGCTTGAATCACTTTGGATATGAAACAACTTTTGCAGAACTTTGTCAAACGGCTACTTAGTTCAACTATATACAGAAAAGTATCCAGGACCTGAATTGCTTCCAGTGAATTGCATGCCTTAACCATGACATATCCATGACCTGTGAAATCATGCATCTATTTCCTGGATCATGTGACATATCACCTTGATTCAACAGATAACATGAAAAGTCGTTACTGCATTGTAGTGCCTGTAGGAATCATACCTTCATCAAATATGTTAAGGTTCCATGAAGTGGTGAAGGAGGTGGGGTGGGGGATGGGGGAGAGAGTGGAGTAATCGCCATGGTAATTTGTCATCTGTGCTGTTTATCCCTTTAAGCCTTGCATTTTTGGTTACATTTTTTATATTTTCCTAACCTGACAGAAAGGGATATTGTTTGGTATTGCCTTGGCCACATCTTGGACCCATTCTTGCGGTTTCCTCAATGGACTGAAATCTGCCACAAGCCCTCCAATGTTCTTCTCTCCAACAAACTTGGCAATTGTCTCTGCAGTTTCTCCAATCAAAAGATGGAAGGAGATGTCCAGCTTGCTCAGTTCCTAGAAATTCATATCATAAAAAAAGTAAAATGAGTTGAGCAGGGAATATTTTCATGTTCATATTTTGTGAGGCAATTTGGAAGGTTTTTTGAATCTTAAACCATAATATCTACATTATTCTTGTACACACTGGTAAGATGAGTCACTCTTAGATAAGGTGACCAGTTGTTTTTTTGTATTTCCGGGGACAGTCCCTATATATAACATGCTGTCCCCTGAAGAAAGTCGTCCCCAAACATTTTTTCCCGGGTTTTCTATAATGTCCTGGAAATATCCATGAATTTGTAAAAAGGCCCTTGTACCTCCGTTTACAGAGACAGCTTGAAGGTAAACTGTCATTGTTTACAAACTACAAATAGAGGGAACCCCAAATCATTCAATACTTTCATAGCATAAATTCACATGGAAATATCATTCTATACTTCAGGGTGATAAATTTCCCAATTTCCAATTCCCTCAAGTTCCATTTTTCCTTTCTGGCATTGGATTTTTCTCTGCAAAATGCTTCTTGCTAGATTGTATGGGTATTCTAAACCAAGGCATTTGATGATCATCCATGAAACATAGAACAACCAAAAACACTAAGAGGCCCTTAAAAATACAACCCCTCAGTTTTAATGAACAGTCAAGGTATAAATGATCCTTACAGTCATCACAAGGGGTCAGCACAAACATCAAGTTCCCAGACGGCCTGATAAAAAAAATCACCTTACATTTAGATCCCTGCACTATATCTTTGCTTTACTCCTTGAAAAATTCTGAAGGCCTCTGATTAAACTCCATCTAAATCAAAACATGTATTTCAACATGCACTTCCATAAATCTCTCCCTGTTAAACCTGGGATCTCAGGAATATGGGTTCCATGTCAGAGATAATGAATCTACCAATCAACACAATCCCCAAATGTGTGAGAATCTCCATTACATCAAGAGGCATAAATTTGGCAAAAGCAAGCCAACTGAATTTGCTACATGTTGAGTTTTCCCAAATTCATATACATCAATTCATCATTTAGTATGTCATTTCCCAAATATACAGATATATATATATGTACCTGTTCCACCTCTTTGAGGCCATTCAGCATAAAACTGTGTTGACGCAGCGGAAGAAGGTTAGATGGGTCCAGACAAAAACAGACATGGAGAGGAACTTCTTGTTTCAGGGCCAGTCTTTGAGCATACAACATTGCCCAGTTATCTATTTAAATTAAAACAAAAAGCAAAAATGCAAAGTAATTCACATCTTCTTTTGAACATCAAAATTAACATGGATGTTCTATTATTCTGACCTATGTGTATACTTCAACTCTGATCCGTTAGAATTTGCAATCCATGTTCAAACGGATAATAATGACAACTTTTGAGTCAAATTAAACATCCTTACGAATCTAGTCTTTGAACTTGTTACTAGTTTTTAAGAACAGTCAGAGCAGACAATGTCTTAGGGAAATAATATATTCTGTGGAACAGAGTAAGAAACAGTATTAATTATGATGTCCAAGGTTCAGGAAGGGAGTGTCCAGTGGGGAATGACCTAAGCTGTTTCTACTGAAGTTTTTGGGCATTAAAACTTAGTACCAAATTATAACTTTGTTCAAAGCAAAGTGAACAGAGGGATATTTTGGGCATTTGTTACTTTTTTATCAAGACTTTGCTTTTCCATAGCCAGCTTATTTGATATCTATCAATTCTTGTGTCCCAGGCACCTTCTTTCACTAAATACAGGATCCAAACACTGATTTTGCCAGGTCTGTAATTAAATATGTCCAGGCGCGTAGCGAGGAATTTGCCATTATAGGGGCGAAACTTGTAGGCAAACTTTCAGAGCCGTAGATACGTTATTGCAAACTATCTAAGCATAGCGCCACAATGGTTGGTACAAGACAATTTTGGCTGAAAATGCCTCCCAGATCGCTGGAAATGGCACTTCCCAGGCCTTGTAAGTTGCATCTTAGCATTTTCTCTTTGAAATTACTAGCGATATCATAAGAACATACAAAAAAAATATGCTCAAGGGTGGGAGGGGGACTGCCCCCTTCCCCCCCCCCCCCTTGGCTACACACCTGAATATGTCTGACATATTTGGGAGGAATGGGAGCAGTTTACTGCCTCCTCACAGTCAGTATATATTAAATATGCTGTTTACCCTGAACTCTCTGGTCACGCATCATCCAGTAAAGGATACCCTCATTTTCTTCTGGCATATCTTTGACATCAGATACAACCTTGACTCTCTTTTTATTGAAGTTGAAGTCTGCAATGGACCCCGCACACTCCTCTCTCAAATGAGCAACTTTTGACAAAAGTGACTCACTGGCCTGTATAGGAAAATATATACAAAAAAAATAGCCTAGATATAGTACCATCGCATCTGGTCTCAAGTGGCATAACATTTCACACATTGGTGGTTTGCCATGTAAAACATTAATTTGCATCGTTTTATAAGGGTAACGAGGCACACATATATGAACAACACAACTTGTAATGATCTGACATAGATGGTAACTGCCAAGTCACATATCTACATGGGCTGGCTTACAGTATATTTATCTCCATCATGATAAGTGAAACAAGGTTTTTTTTGCAAAGATGGGTTTTGTTACCTGTTCTGTATCTGCTTTTAATTTTTTCTCCTCAGTTGTTCCATTGTCAGCCTCTGCTTGTCTCTTCTGGCCTTTGTCTGTTTCTGCCATGATTAGTTTTGGAGCCTACAAAGATATTCCTAACAGTATAAAATAAACAGTGCACAGTAACCAACTTCAAGAAATTCAAAAGCTTGTTTTAATTGTTTAAATTATTTTAAAGTCTCAATGTGTGTTTTGCCAAATTTAGACTTCGACCTTTCCAACTTACTGCCCTGAAAGCTCAGTTAACTGACACTGTTCTATGCAATTTTCATATTAATATTAATTTATATTTTTATTGATTAGTCTGTCGTTTAACATTTTGAGCTGAATAAAATTCGCCAGATTTTTTAACAAGTCCGTAGATTCTACAAACTTTGATCAAAATTTGCAAGCCCAGCCCAACAGATCATGCGCCAACCAAATATCTGTTTTGTTTACGACCGTTAGGCCTATCAAACTTTCACTTTCGCGGCTAGGCTGTGTTAGGTCTCTTGAATAGTATCTTTCTTTCGGTCTTACCGAAGAAGCTTGCAAAATTGTGTCATTTTCTTCCATTGCAATGAATAAACAGGTGATCCAGATGTTTCCTCCATGGAATTGGATCAAAAAAGTGGACAATACAAGTACATATATAAGTTACATTTGTGTAATGAACATGCTGATATGGGCGGTCGCAGTGATTTTACGGTAAATCGTTCGCGCCATAAGGGCAACAGAAAATACATTTCTTGCTTTCAATTGTGACAGCTTTTCTCCATGAAACCCACCTGGTCAGAGTGCATTTAGAATAAGAAACATTGAATCTGCTCGAATAGAAGTTTGTTTTCCAAAATTCATCAGCAATCACGTATTGAGACTTTAAGCTGATCTGCATAATTCTTGTTTAAAGGCATTGAAGACTCGCCCCAAAACGCGTGCCGCCATATGAAAAAGTTAAATTTCCGTTGCTTGCAAGTAATGAAACATGATACCTTGTATCTTTTATCTAGACCTGAGATGTCCATCGCTGCTATGTACACTGTGTTGTTGGTAATTGGTATTGACCGTAGCTGCTGTATTAACTGTGCACTAGTGTCTAATTACCGTGGTAGTAAGCTGTGTGTGTATTTCTGGGATCGATGGTGGTGTCTAACACTTCTGTACACCTCATTCAAAACTAGGTCAGATTATCGGCATGAGACGTTTCTTTGTGCGCAGTCTTCAATGCCTTTAAACAACCATCTAGAAGCTCTTTAAAGTTACAATATAGATATACAATAGTTTGTTTGTTTAAAATCTTGATAATTGTCAGGCTATTATAACTTGGCTCTACATGTGTTGTGTGAGTGATTGTGTTACAGCCAATATAAATAGTCCAAGATTTAATCACTCTAGCCTCTTTTAAAGCAAGTGCATGGTTGTAAACCTTTGATGTAAAAGACTGAAATAAGATTTAAAATTCAATTATTTAAAAGAAAATGCTGAGTGCAGTATCATGTGGTATATAAATAGACTGACAACCTGGGCCTAGGCTATAACCTCAGTTACCTGGAATAGTGTACAATATAGTTCACCGTGTCTACTTTGTTCCTAGTAGTTGCAGTCAAACAGCCATTAATAGTTATAAGGCCTGTGCTTTGTTTTGCATTTTTAACTCATGATAATATGCACAATATAGTGTATTATAATTTATGTGACTTAGTTAAACTACCATAGTCATAAACTATTAGTTACAAAGCCTAGCCCACTGTAAGGCCTTCAGTACTAAATTGGTCTAACTAGTCTATGGCTAGCTGAAAAGCAAGAGTGTTTGGGCTGGCTGCAGGAGCTCCCTTAAAATGTGTGTTAGGTCCGAAGAAATCAAGACACTAAGTTATACTTTTGGCTCACCTTAATTTTCAACAGATTTCACTGGCTTCTTGCTGCTGATTGCCGCTGAGTAGCTTGCCAACGAGAGTGCTTTTGTTACGGAGATAATCAAACTGAACACTACTATCACGGGCCACTCCGCGTGCGCAATTGAGTTGGTTACATAATACACTTTTCAAGTTTAACTCGATCTTGCTCATGTAAACCAAGGAAATTATACCCAGAATTATCACTTTCTGATCGGAAAGTCAGCACGTCGTGATTATGTTATGATAATACCAACTTTTCTCTTCACCTGACAGAACTAGTTATTTTCTTCGATAAAGGATAACCAATTAACGTGAAAGTATACATGATCACTTTACTCCTCCAGTCAATTCATAAGTTACGAAAGGTTTTCGTATGGCAACAGACAGCTGTTTCTATCGGATTATTATACGACCCTGGATCGTCGCCCCTGGTATTTTAACTATCAATTCTTTGAAATGTTAATATGGTAGCCGTCAAGGACAGGCCAAGGAGGTGTGTATTAATTTTGTAACTGCGTACAATGTATTCGTTGTGTAAAAGAAGTCGTCGTGGAGACTATGTACGAAACTGGAGGTCATGTGCAAACTTTTGGTCGTAAGTTGATGACCGTGACTTGCAGAGATAAAAATGACACAAACACTGGAAGACCTTTTTACAATAACATATTGTTAATCTTTTGTGCTCACGATCAAACAAAGCAGATAAAGGGATAGTCAGCCGTTGCGTATATAACCAAAATCAATCGAAAATGTGCCTCGATCTTTAGGTCAAACCTTTACCTCCATGGTCAAACCCACATCATCACATAGTGTTTTATGTAACGAAGTTTTTTTCACATATGGGGACGTATATTTGTTGATGCATAGTAACAGCAGCCTGAGTAATGTATATGTCGTGGCAATTCACTGACCTCTGGTCAGGTTCGCTTGTAGGGATAGGGGTCCGGTTGTACATATGTTGGAGGAAATGTGTTGTCAAATGAAACAATGATGTTCAAGCTATATAGTCACATATATGTTAACGAATAGCCTGAACGTATAAACTATCTGCATGCACGCGGTGTAGGTATTTAAATTACACAAATCCAACTTAATTCAATAGGAATATCAGATCCATATCGCAGATATATCGGTAACTTCAACCCGTCAAAATACACCGAGATTTTCACGAGTTCCCATAGTGTCTTCTATGTATATTCGGGGTGAGTGTATGGGTCGCGGTGTGTAGGGCACCCATCTGTGATATGTATCTCCTAATGTCGGTTTCTTCAATTGGTGCTGCAAGCTGCAACAATTACATGAGCTGGAACCGAATGCTAACGTTATTTGCTTCGTCGTTGAACAGCCCACTCATGTGCGTACGACGTTACCACTGGCACTGGCGGATCCAAGGGGGGGGGCCAAGGGGGGCCATGGCCCCTCCCAAAGGTGAGCCAAAAAGTGTTTCCGAACATCCGCTAAATCATATGATTGGAAATTAAAAAAATCGAGAGGAATAGCAGTGGTAGACTAGTCTAAACCTTTTCGTTTTCTGGTTTAAAATTAAACGCAGAGCTCCCAACTGACCCGCAATTCGCGGTAATTAGACCCGCATTCTAACACTCAAACCCGCTGACCCGCACAAGCGTCCGAAAAAAAACGCATTGTAATTGTCAAGTATACATAAAAAAATTTGCATCAAATTTTGACTTAGCAACTATCATTTCTTTAGCATTTAGCATAATAGAGTATAAAACCTCCTTTACAGCATCATTTGAACCTCAAATTAGCCTATATTTCTTTTCATTGGGGCGAGCAGCGAACATTT
>JAIPMN010004243.1:8026-19204 GCA_020650975.1 Apostichopus californicus | reverse complement strand
TTGTCGTTTTGACGAGTTGTTAAACTCGGCAAAACGTCATTTTTCTGAATTTTGTCACTTTGACGAGTTTGTTTCTCTTTCATCACCATGTCCCTTCTACGCTTCCGTAGGTAGTAGATCAGTTGTTCGGTGTTTGGCTGTTCGTGCACAGGTTCTCTCTTGTGGTTTTTACTTAAAAAGTATCATGGCACAACCATCCTTTACAAAGAGCTAACAGTATCTAATGACGGATAATTGTAAAGTATATAGTATAAACTTGTTTTCCAATCAGATTGTATGAATAAATAACAGACTAAGCGTCAGTTTTGTGTAATTTTTACCGCGGCGGGAGAGACGATAGTTTACTTCCTATATCTCAAAGTTTCAAGGAATATAAGAATTAATCAATAACGTAACTACTAGAGGCGTTTTGGGGAGAACTCGACGCTAGCAGATTGTCTGATTTCTATATAAATGAACGTTATTTTAGAATTGTAACATTCCATCAAAATATAATTGAAATTAAGTGACTGTGATATCAGATTGTGACGTTATGATATTAAATGACATCGCTCTCATTTAAAATTTCGCCGTCATCAATCATGAATAGAATGTCTTCAATAAGATTGGTAGGCTACGTTGCTGTCAAAATTGTCCCTTTGGGCGTTCCATATTGTTGTGGTAACCCTTGATGTGACATTTCACTGTATCCCCTATATAACTCGATTTAAAAGTAAGACAAAGTACTGCGGATCTTATTCTTATGTTATTGGCTGCTGCTATAGCTTCTGGTGTCTACGATCTAAGCGTTCTAACTACAGTTAGCCGATCACAACACTAAATCATGCATGGCTGTTGTTATTGTCTGCTGTTGTGGCTGCTCTGAGTGTCTGCACTAAATATCTGCTCGTAATGGGTGCTAGCTTCAAACCGATAAAAACTTTTATTTTTGTAGAACACCTGTCATTCATGAAATGATGTCAGTCATAGGGACTTGTATATAACAAGGAACTCCTCGGTCAAAACTGCAGAAGGCGGACAACAACTGCTGCTACATTCCATAGCAGATGTACGTTTCTCCACACTAAAGTTGTATTTTTTTTTAAATTTGTACAAGCAACATGTAGCCGCAACTCTGTTATTCACTACTGGAATCAGAAAATTTAGTGATAAGAAAGTTTATATTTATTTTTAGTTTGCGTAGGCTATAGCACTAGTCTTACACTGTGTCTAACATTTGCGTTAGTTAGACTAGAGTAGACCTAGCCTAGGCTATAACTTAAGTATACGATAACAATAATAACATCAACAAATTTGCACATGGATTGTGGAACTTTAACCGATAGGTGGGACATGTTCGATATGAAGGCTACAGTCTGTTAATAATACTAAACAAACACTCACTTCGGCCTATTTCTAGTAGTGCTTTAGTGCCACGCTTTGAGAAAGTTAACTTTCCGTTGCTTGCATGTGAAGTTTTTCTGCTTGTCACTACAAAATGCAGCAGTAATGAACCGTGATACCTTGTTATCTGTAGCTGGACCTGAGATGTCCAGCGCTGTATCATTTATACACTGTGCTTTGGGCGAGTCTTCAATGCCTTTAAACTGGCTTAGAAGACTCGCCCCAAACCCGTGCGGCCATCTGAAAAAGTTAACTTTCTGTTGCTACAAAATGCAGACAGTAATGAAACGTGATACTCTTAATTGTTATCTTTAGCTGGACCTGAGATGTCCATCGCTGTATCGTTTATACACTGTGCTGTGGTTATTGACCGCAGCTGTATGTACTGACTGTACACTAGTGTCTAATTACTGAAGGTAGCAAGGTGTGTGCGTATTTTCTGGGATCGATGGTGGTGTCTAACACTTCTGTTACACCTCATTCGAAACTAGGTCAGATTACCGGCATTAGACGTTTCTTTTTGCGCGAGTCTTCACACCCTTTAAATTTTAAGGTAGCCAACTGTGCACTTTCAGTTGCAAATTCTGAAAGTCTGTTTTCTCAAGTGTTTTCTTCAGTTATTTCCATATAGCTACCAGGGTAAGACTGTGTAAGACCTTACCGTTTAACCGCTGAGATGTAGCAGTCATGGTTAAAGTACTTAACTTGCTTGATGATGTGACAGAAGTGTTTGGAAATGCATGCATGCTCCAAATTAAGGAGTAAATTAAGTTAGGCTGTAGAATACAGGGCCATATCAGAGACTTATTTCTGTAGTGTTGGTTGGATATCCTGTAGGTTTTCCATAACTTTTTTTCAAATCAGAACAAATGGAGTGAAAATGTGTCGTACTTGTGCACACATAATGAAGGTTAAATGCATTGAAGACTCGCCCCAAACCGCGTGCGGCCATCTGAAAAAGTTAACTTTCTGTTGCTTGCAAGTGACATTTTGTTCGTGTCGCTACAAAATGCAGACAGTAATGAAACGTGATACCTTGTTATCTTTAGCTGGACCTGAGATGTCCATCGCTTTATCGTTTGTACACTGTGCTGTGGGTATTGACCGCAGCTGTATGTACTGACTGTACACTAGTGTCTAATTACCGACAGTAGCAAGCTGTGTGTGTATTTTCTGGGATCGATGGTGGTGTTTGACACTTCTGTTACACCTCATTCAAAACTAGGTCAAATTACCGGCATTAGACGTCTTCACACCCTTAAAACACCATAAATGTGCCAACATATTGCAAAACTACTGTAGGCCCATAAAGATAGCCTACACTTTCATTACGTATTTGGAAATGTGCAAATTCTCTAGTCATGGACAACTAGGCAACAGAATACCAGGAAACTTGACGTAATACAAATTTGACAGGAAGTGACAGGTCTTGGAGGGACAGGGTATATACTAGTATCAGGAAACAAGGAGGGTGCTTCAGTATAAGCAAAATAAATAAAAACTTGGTACAGTATAAGCAACAGATTGCTAAGATTGTGTGCCAGCAAAAATGTGTACAGTGGGGGACTACGGGGAGTGGTTAGGTAAATACACGATGAACAGTAGCAGCGGGAATATCGGTATCCTTGAGTTTGCGTGTACTGTCTGGGTCGGTATTTTAATAAGGTATTATTTTTATCGGGTATTCAAGGTTGTTTTGGATATACCTGGTATTATCGGTATATTCGTTGATGACAGATTTCAATACCTTTGGTATTTGTATGAGCGAAATGACCGGTATACCGGTAATATCGGTTTACCGACGCACCCTGATGCAAGCTCATTCAGTTACCGGGAACTCTATGTCAAATTATAGTCAGATCAATAATACTTTCTGCCAGACTTCATTGCCATTATATTCTAACTCCTAGGCTAGTCATTCAGAAGTATGTATTAGGGCCCTTGGTGGATACGTAATGCTGAAAATCAAAAGATTTTAACCATAAGACTAATAATATCCTGGAGTGGATGCTCCGATTCGGAGTGGGCGAACCTGATGTAAGACTTTGGATTAATTATATATGTACTGTAGTACCTCTGTTTTACAAGATGAATACATTGAATGTTTGTGCATTAACTTCCAACTATATGATTTTGTACAGTGGTTTCAGTTGTGCCTTAAGAGGCCTAAATACATTTTCGATTCTTTATTCAGACATTGGCCAAGAAATTTGGAAAAGCACCATGGACTATTTTTAGCATGACAATCTCTGTAATGGAGACATTGTTAACTCTGTACCTTGCGGTTGATTGTTATGATTTATTGGTTTTTGAAACAAGTTCAATCATTTGTGGGATCGGAAGAAATTTTGGGTCTTTTGAAAAGCAGTTTGTGGTTTTCTATTTGTAAATGAAAGAAAGAAAGACTGTCATTCAAAATGTGTTTTGTTATGTTTGAATAGGCCTAGTTGTGAGAGTGTATTTAGGGTTTGTTACTCAAAATAAAAGTTTTGTTCGTCGAACTCAAGCAATTTGAAGATTATGCATCATTGGGTAAAAAAAAACGTACCGGACACAGAATCCTGTGTTCGTAACAATACTGGCACTAAAGGCCCAACCGCTGCCAGTTTCGATGATCCGATCCCTTTCCAACTACAGTAAGTAAATAACATTTTATGCAATGTCAATTAAAAAACCCAAGCTTCAATGGATACTTTTGACAAAGTATGAAGTAGTTTACCCACAAAGGTTGCACAAAAAATTATTACTGAAGCTCATGGTCAAGGAATTTAAAAAAACTATGCACGTTTGCAACTAAGAAATTACTGTGGAGTGAATGCACATTTAACTTAAGCAGCTCTCAATGCATGGAGAGAGCAAACATCCCGTGAGATGAAAACTATCGCTAAACTACTTCTTACATCGTCACAAGTAGCCATTGAAGCTTGAGGTTGTGAATGGACATTGCGTAAAAGGTTATTTACTTTACATACTGTAGTGGGAAACTGGCCGGGGTTGGGTCGACTTGCCTATAGTGGTTGGGGAAAAGGAGAAATTTGTTCAACTTAAAATAATATTTATGAATAAAGTTGCTTTGGATAACTGTTACCAGTAACTTACGACAGAGGTTCATAAAATTTGTGAGAGCTACTAGGCCTATTAGGGCGTGTTCCTGTGTCGTCAAGATCCATACGTAATATTTTCTACATCATTTAAGGGCCCCAATTAAATTAATTAAAAGTGCAGTTTTTTATTTCTTAGCTATTAATATTTCTCTTTAGGTACTCGTTTTACTTTATGTTGATTTCCGACATTCACAACAATAACAAATAAAGTTGCTTTGGATAACTGTTAACAGTAACTTAAGACGGGTTCATAAAATATGCTATGTTAGGGAGTTGTACACTGAGTTTGTACAGTAGTGTGCATTGCAGGATGTCTAGTCCAGCATACGGTAACTGGTCTACGGCAATTTCCCGCTTCAGAATTTGACAGTAATTTCGTTGTTGTATATCAGTGAAAGGTTTCACCATATGACTTTTTACGTGCGCATTATAGACCTATCGCTATAGGCTTTCGCTGCGCACAGGCCAAGGTGTTGTCAGTTCATTATAACTAAGTATTATGTGTTCCTGTAGTGGTATTTGAAAGTACATGCTTTCATGGAGGACTGCAGGGACACAAATTTTTAAAATCCTAGTAACAATACTGGTTGTCATTGACATGCCTTACTTAGTGAGTTGTTAGTTGAATAAGTTATATTATATTGCACACATGGATATATTATAGAAATTGCATATAACTCCGACAAGTTGACCTTACATAGTGTGTTGACTGCCTACACTGTACCTTGTACACCAGAATCATTTATTGACTTCATTCTGATTATTCACACAAATACTTATAAAATGTACAATGTTTTGTAAAGTCCTTGAAATGTTGATTACCGCATGTTATGTTGAGGATCAACTTCAAAGCATATATATTTGAACATTTGCAGACTTTGCCCTTTGAAGTTATCAAGGAATATAAATGTTGTGGCTGTTAGTATATCTGGACATACTGTAGTGCTGTATAAATCAAACCCTGAAGATTTGTGTCAGCAATTTGACCTAGCTATATGTTTGGATAAGTGATAATAGACAATCATTTATCACTTTATGGAAGCCAAATTAATTTACTGACCAGTATTTTTATTATAGCCAAGGTTCAGTACTGTATAGATCAGGGGTGGGCAACCTTTTTGAATGAATGAGCCAGATATAAGGGGTGAAAAATTGACTGGGCCGCACCTAATCAACGACCTGCTGTTGATTTCAAACCTTTGATTCCGAAGACTTTCAAGCAATATAGGTGTGTGCACTTAATCTGTATTCACAAAAACATAATGTCAATAAAGTACAGTTGATAATTAATGGGGATAATAGGCCTACTTGACAGCATCATTAGTGCCGATAAATTCTAAGCAGCTTAGCTTGTTTTTTGTGATGATGTAAAATAGATTGATTTTTTTTCTTGTGCTTGAGACATCTCACAGGCCACAAAAAAAATCACTGGCGGGCCGCATGTGGCCCGCGGGCCGTAGGTTGCCCACCCCTGGTATAGATCTATTATGTGGTGGGACCTTTTATGATGCACTTGAGGAAAATTCAGGATTTTGACATGTATACATGTAGCAATTGAAAGCAAGATTTGGCTTGAAGTGTGCTAGCAACTTTCTCAATCAAGTTGCTCTCACAAAATTGAAGTTCAAACAATGATATAAATTTGCATATCAACAAGTGCTATCAAGTAAACATTTTTTGTTTATATGTACTGTAGATTTAAACTTACTGTAGATCAATTCAACTGGTTTCTGTTTCTGTTCAATGTAAAAGAAATATCTTCAGGTGAATCTGTCTAGACTTTGCTTATTGTACTTTTTATGTTTATAATAAAACAAAGGGTGGTATGTATTATGTGGACTGTTTTGAGTTCACACAAGTGAATTCCAAATTTATTCCGCTCTTGTAAGAAGACGGCTCTTTGCTGTTTCAAAAATTTCTTTACTCTTTTCAAATTTTTTGAATTTAATCAAAAATGAAAAAATTTGTAAAGACCAACGTTTTCAAGGTTACTGTCAACATTACATGTGATGATGAGAATAACTGAAAAATAGTATGTATTTTGTGGTCATTGCTTTGGAAATGAAAGGAAATGTTACCTTGCAAATACAGCAAGTGTGCATAAATTTGAGTACAGTAGGCATGTACAGTTAAAAACCAAATGAGTCAAACTCTATAGAGCAGATCTATATTAATCATTCTAACGTTATACAACCATTTATTAAAACTGAATCCACTACCGTATGTCCCACATGCAGGCATGGTGTCATTTAGGTTCGCATGCACTCAAGTGTTTCCTAGAATTTAAGTGTTGTTTAACTTGTTTTATGTAGTGAAAGTATACTTGACTGTACTGCGCAGTTGAGCTCTCAGAGAATACAAGAGGGGGGGATACTCATGTTGAGTAGTTGGTAATGTTGTAAACCTGCTTTCACACAACATTTGTTTAAGTAATTACGAAACCTTTGTCATATGATGCAGATTGCATGCATACTTCAATGCAGTCTTTTATTCATTTTTAATCAATTATTTATTTTTAGATTTATTGTCCTCTGCAATCATGTCAATTTTTGAAAGTTTTTTTTTTATATTCAACCTCTCACTGTGTCACCTACACCCCTGATGTGTCATTATAACTTCTGTAAGCTGTTAAAGTATGCGGAATGAACCGGGTTTTAACCACATAGTGAAGGAATAAATATGGACGTTTGGCAATGGATTAAACAGGTCTCAAAATTCAGGTTATATAATTTATTGACCAAATGCCAGTGGATTTTGCCGTTTGCCGGACAAGACAAGAAAAGACACTAGTTGTATTTTTCTGCCAGTAGACGGAATATAGTAGTAAGATCATAAAGTCATTAATAAGTTAGAGAACAATTAAGTCCTCAGACGGAACATTAGCATGTAAGTACCATAACATAAGCCCTGTATTATATTCTGTTTATTATCAATAATATTGCCATATTAATATTATTGCATGGATGCTCCCTTTAATGCAGAAACTAGAGTGTGCAATGAGTCAGAAATTGAGAGTTTTAGCCAGTGTCTACTTTCTTAAGCACTTGCAATTTTGAAGCAAATGGCTAAAAATAGTGAAATTCTAAGCCTGTTGAATTGCTAATTTTCTGAAAACAAATGAGTTTGTGTGTTTTCCATGTTTGGGTATTCCTATCAGCCAAATATTCACTTTAGCATTTTAAAAATGTATGTCTTTAGTATTGTGACGTTAATTCCGTAATGAATGTTTTAAAACCTTTGGATAATCCGCTAGTTTTCAAGTTCAAAAACATCAACAACACGTCTGGGGGGGAAAAACACACTTCACCACATTTGGACCAAGTTCATACCAATAGATCTTGCATTTATATTTCAGGATACAGTAGTTCAAGTCGTCGTTGCCATTGAATTTGTTCAGATAAATTGCGACCTTATCAGACAGTTTTGAGTGAAAAGAATTTATTTTGCAGAGAGCTTAGTGACATTGAACCATGACAGATATGAAAGTAATCAGTATTGACCCAGAATTTTTACTATTTTTTTAGTTTTTAATATTGGAAGTTTTAAATGCATTGAGCCTGCTCCATAATATTCACAGCCATTTGTGGATATTGAATATATGAACTATTAAATATCTCAGTGTGAGTAACTACCTTCGGTAAGGGCAGTAAAAACTATTGTTGAAAGTTGAGCATGGGTGACCATAAACTGACTTTCTAGCATATTGGGGGGGGGAGGGTGGGGGAATGGGGGGGGGCAATTACCTCTTGACCTTTCTTAGAGGGGAGTATCATAGTAAAGTTTGTCAATTCGGTATGCTCACACCCTCCAGTGTCACAAACCAGTTACCGAGAATCTATGGGGAAACCTTGTAGATGTGTACTTAAGCTTAATACCTCATACCAGCAACTAGAATATTCAATGAAAAAATTTGAAAAAAATATTCAATCTTGCCATATCCTGATTTTTTTTTATTATAAAGTTTGTAAATATTAAATTTGATTGTGAGAGGTAATGATACAAATTTGTATCAGTCCTTCTCAATGTTTTGATGAAAAGAAGTTGCTTTATACTGCCCCGGATTTTTTCTTCTTCTTTGAATCCATTCAATAGCTAGTCCACACAAAGTAAACGACTCATTATTTTGCCCCCTTAATGTAAAATTGTCGTCAAAAGAATGCAAGTGGCCTTATTTTTCTGTAAACACCGTTGATACCGATTTTGGCAAATGGAGAGCCTGTAAAGGATGTGACAAACACAATAAATATGAGGGCTAATATGACACCCATGTTGATGAACTCAACTACAGGTACTTTCCACTCAACTCTACGGTAGGTCAACATCTGTAAAATCCCCTTACAATATTCTCTCACGGTCAAAGCTCTAACTGACGGGGAACTAATGTGTTATGTTTCATAACAAATTAAATGGTACTTGTAAACTTTTTTGGAGTACCGTCGAAAAGTCTCATACACAGAATAAGGAATCACATCCGGAGATCGATGGCCGAACATTCAAGTCGTAAAATTTTTTACCACGAAACTACGTCCTAAAATTGCTGTACGCTCGTTGTGCATTGTGAACGGTTACATTTCGTAATGGACTGTGAACAATGGAAACCCTGTACTACAGGAAGCTATGCAGTACCAGCTGTGTTGATTGTAGCCGGTTCATTTCCTCTATAAGAGTGTGTTCACTCTAAACAGGTTCACAGACGCCGCAGTACGCTCAGCAGTATGTTTACATTCGGTTCACTCATCTCGGTCGAAATGTTTGGTGCATTGCACATTTGCCGTTAGCGATGATAAGGGTAAGTTAATCTGGAAAGATATTAATATAGATAACTTCTCTGGGTTTTGTAGTCTGGCTGCATACAAACTTGGAGGTAAACTGGTGTAGCCAGTACTGTGTGTTTGTATTTTCTGGGATCTACAGTATCTGCACCCTTGCACAGTATGGGTATCTGCAATACGTGTAGGCCATCTGATTATTTAGTACATACATAGAGTCATTGCGACTGAGTGTGTACTCTAGTTTCTTAGTTCACTGGGTCTGATTATCACACTAGAATTTACTCAATCACAGCATTCAAATTGCAGGGTCTTAGCTGCCTTTACATTTTATGATACAAATTGGACCCTGTGTGTGTTGGGTGCAAAGTGCGTGGGGTTGAACGGCTGCAGCGTTGCCAGATAAGGGCATTTTTTATTCATTTGCCAAAAGAGACAAATTTTGGGTTTTACAAATTTTATGGGCCGAAGAAATATGAGCTGTCCGGGTGAACAGCATTTTTCGGGTTTTCTGAATGGCCTACCAATTCAAGAGATATAATAGCCTAAAATTGCACCCAAAAGAACATTGATTTCAATAACCAGTTCCATGTTGTTTAGTCTGACATAAGGTTTCTTATGTAGGCCTATGCATCGGTAAAAACACAGGGATTTTTATTTTTACCACATTTCTCTTTCTAATGATCAGCTAACAGACCCTGATTGCCACAAATTAACAGTTTAATTGGTTCTCTTACCGAATTATCTGGGCCAGATATTAGAATCCAGATCTAGGCCCAGATCTCGAATATCAATCTAGGCCAGATCTGGAATTTATATCTGGCCAGATAAAAAATTGGGCAGATATAACTTGATATAAAATGAAGTTTTAAATGGCCTATATAAAATTTTTATCTGGTTAAATTTTATGGCATCCATATCTGGGCCAGATCAAACTGCATCTGCATATCTGGATTTACTAAATAACCAGTAATATCTGGCTTTATATGGCTAGATAAAACTTTATAAATCTACATATTGGGATGGTCTTTATATCAAGGTATATCTGGCTTTATGTGGCCATATAAAAGTTAATCTACATATCTGGATAGTCGTTATATCAAGGTATATCTGGCTTTATTTGGCCATATAAAGGCTTGATATGGCCAGATTAGACCAGATATAAAGCCATATCTGGGGTTGCCATTTATCCAAACAGAAACAGTTGCCATACTCTCGAAAGGCAACCAGCCTTTTGAAGAGTGTTTTGTTGGTAATTAACGGTATGTTCCCGTTTCTATCTTGTGAGCTTTATTTTCTTTTGACTGGAGATTGATGACTAATGCAAGTGCTGTGTTAAAAGTTTTGTATACAATGTATATACTGTAAATAGATGTGGAATTATATCTTTGAGAAAGAAGAGTGTTACAAAGGAAGGAAGTTGTACACCAGTATCATGTAGCCAGGATAGTATCAGTTGTTATTCATGGCAGCTTCATCGATTACAGTTCGATGATCTTCCAAATGATGAAGGAATCGAGCGGGGAAGCAGAGTGTTGTGTTTAACTTTGTAGGTCATGTGGAAAGGCATCATTGCATGCCATTTGCACATCACAATGGGACACTCTCGTAAGGCTGCACTCTGCATTTTACTGTATAAGTTGTAAAAAAAAAGAAAAAAATACACAGTTACAGTATTGGCATTTGATTATTTCAAATTCAATAGCAATAACATTCCTTTCATTGGCTATATGTATATATGTATATATTTATGTATATATTTCAATGAAAATCGCAATGAGTTGGAAAATCCAGAACAGTGAAAAAACTTCCCGCCTCCACCGGGATTCGAACCCGGGCCTTCCGCTCTGTACGCGGACACCCTAACCACTAGGCTATGGACGCTGATTGTATGTCCAGAGGTTCGAAACCGGTAAGGAAGG
>JAIPMN010004242.1:0-14421 GCA_020650975.1 Apostichopus californicus | reverse complement strand
TGTCCGTTAGGGTTGGGAGTTGCTTCAATGTAATCCAATTGTCGACCCGCATCTGGGTGACCCTTGACCTCAATTTGACCTCTGGTGACCTTTACGTATTTTGGGGATTTTTACAGTTTTGATGCTATTTTCAGATGTCAAAGGTACCTTCTGATCATAAATGTCAATAGGTTGACCCCTGTGTGACCTTTTTGTGCGAAGTTATATGGGGTCAAAGTTTTCGGCCGGAGTTAGGATGGCTGTACAGACTTTTCGTTTTGTTTTTTGGAATCAGGAGGTAAAACTACATCTGAAACCAAGGTCAAAAGGTCAAAGGTCACATTAGAAAAAATGTGCTTATTTTGGGAGGAAACGAGCAAAAAAGAAAATGTTTGGTTTTGATGCTAGATTTGGATATCAAAGGTACCTTCCGATCAAAAATGTCAATGGGTTGACACCCGTGTGACCTTCGTGTGCGAAGTTATACAAGGTCAAAGTTAATTTTCAGACATTTAATGCAATAACTCCCAGTTCCAAGGTGTGACACGGTTGATATTTTTGGACAAGTTGCAAATGGTATATAGGGGAATATTTTCAAACTTAACGGTCATATGATCCGAGGTCACCAAAGGTCAATTAATGTTAAAAAACTAGTATTTTGGGGGGAGAAAATGGGCAAAGAAAAAATGTTTGAATTTTTATAGTTTGATGCTATATTCACGTCTCACCGATCAAAAATGTCAATAAGTTGACCCAAGGTGACCTTTGTGTGTTAAGTTATATGAGGTCAAAGTTAATCTACAGACATTTAGTGCAATAACTCCCAGTGCCAAGGTGTGACACGGTTGATATTTTCGGACAAGTTGCAAATGGTATAGGGGAATATTTTCAAACTTAACGGTCATGTAATCCGAGGTCACCAAAGGTCAATTAATGATAAAAAACTAGTATCTTTGCGATAACTTGAGAAGAAATTGTCCTTTAGGGTTGGGAGTTGCTTCAATGTAATCCAATTGTTGACTTGCATCTGGGTGACCCTTGACCTCAATTTGACCTCTGGTGACCTTTTCATGTGTTGGGGATTTTTACAGTTTTGATGCTATTTTCAGATGTCAAAGGTACCTTCTGATCATAAATGTCAATAGGTTGACCCCCGTGTGACCTTAGTGTGCGGAGTTATACGAGGTCAAAGTTAATTTTCAGACATTTAATGCAATAACTCCCAGTTCCAAGGTGTGACACAGTTCATATTTTTGGACAAGTTGCAAATGGTATAGGGGAATATTTTCAAACTTAACGGTCATGTGATCCGAGGTCGCCAAAGGTCAATTAATGATAAAAAACTAGTATTTTTGTGATAACTTGAGAAAGAACTGTCCGTTAAGGTTGGGAGTTGCTTCAATGTAATCCAGTTGTTGACCTGCATCTGGGTGACCCTTGACCTCAATTTGACCTCTTGTGACCTTTTCATGTTTTGGGGATTTCTACAGTTTCGATGCTATTTTCAGATGTCAAAGGTACCTTCTGATCATAAATGTCAATAGGTTGACCCCCGTGTGACCTTCGTGTGCGAAGTTATACGAGGTCAAGTTAAAAAATATTAATGAGGTCACGGGTCAAACGTGAAAAACTCCAAATTGCAATAACTTGGCTACTATTTATTGGAATTTAGTCAAACTTGGTATGATGATATTGGTAGATAGTCTACACACACTGATGTGTGTTGCAATTGATATCATGCATATTTCCGAGGGGGGGGGCATAGCAATATTTCGTTATGAAAAGTTTGTATGCACGATAACTCAACAAGGGAATGACTAATCATTACCATACTTGGTGGGTGGGTGGCCCATAGTGAGTAGATGAAGCCTGTTGATTTTGGTGCTCATATCATGAATATTAATGAGGTCATGGGGTCAAACGTGAAATACTCCAAATTGCAATTACTTGGCTACTATTACTAGTCGGAATTTCGTCAAACTTGGTATGATGATAATGGTAGATAGTCTTCACACACTGATGTGTGTTGCAATTGATATCAGGGCTTAGCATTACTTAGCATTACAAAAGTTTGTGTGCATAAATTGCTGTTGTTGTATTAGGGCTTTGTTAGAAATTTCCCTATGAATGGAACTAATGAACAGCAGCAAGGAACCATGAAATGTTTTCATTCTGGTTCAAAATTCAAGTAGGAAGTTGAAACTTTTTACTCTAGCTCTTTGCTTCAAATGAGTAATATTGAACATTACAGACCATTGGAAATATCAATTTTAGGGGTGGAAAACCTCTATGTTATCATTTCGTGTTGGTTTACTGTGTATTTGCCCATATATGTTTGTTGAAAGAATCCCTCCATATAGGTATGAAAACCTCTGTAAATGTAGGAAGTAAAGATCAACACATATAGCATTTATTCATACAGCACTTTACCAACAAACCTTGACCTACTTTGATAATTTTTGGATCGGCCATTTTGTTGTCATGGTGAAATTTGGCTAGCTACCAGCAACTATGCTTTTTAAATGTGCAGCAGTAGTTGATATTTGTAGAGAACAGTACGACACCAAACAAGGATTGAATCTGCCAAAAGCACATAACAGTTGTAAATATTAGTAATGAACTGGTTATCAATGGAATAAGACTGACCGCTTTGTAATTTGGTTGTGTACATTTTTAACTGATGTGGAAGCTGCAGTAGGAGTTTTAGTAAATCTCTCCCCTTTTCTTCAAAAGTTCTGTCGAGATATTTAACAATGACAACGCCTAGGGCTTGTAAATTGTGACCCTTCCTCAGTGCATAGAGTTGCTACAACACTTTTGAATAATTTCAAGCATTTGGTTTCATGAAAAGTATTGTGGTTAAACTTTACGGAATAAAACATTTTTGCAAAATCAGGAGGGTAGCAGTATTTTGGGGGAGCAAAACGGATTGTAGTATGTATTCTGTGTCATGTAGCTTTCCATCATTTTATCTTTTTAGGTTAAAAATGATTTTGCATTTTCCTTGTTTGAATTGGACTGGGATATCTTCAGCCAGCATGTGGAGGGGGCTGTTAACAGAGTACCTGTGATTGGTCAGACAGGAGTCAAGTCAACTGTTTGTGGTCCAGGTAAAGAGGTTTATATCATTACGTGATTCTATGAGATGATATTAGCTTCAGGCAGAAGCACTTTACTAATCATACAGAATCGCAGCCTTGGGTCAAAGGTCATCCAGCACTATGAGGATATTTTAGTGTAGCAGTGTTGATTGACAAATAACTTTGCTTAAACTTGATGGAAACAGGTACAGTTTTATTCATGCCCATTGTCAAGTTTTGTGTTTTGCCATTTTGGGATACAACTTTCCATACTAAAATTTGGAAAAATTATATAATGAATACTTAACGTTTGCTGGCTTTATGTAAAACTCTCTCGGACAGGAGAAGTAAATAGGAATTGATTTGAATAATTTCCACCAGAATTCACAGATTAACTAGTCTTTAAAATGTGAGAGAGGTATATCTACAGTTGATAAATTTCCTCTCTTAGGATACTGTTTAAGAAACATAACTTGATTTTAACACTGGTTATAATACAGTGCAGCTTTTTTTGGTATGCCTGGCTAGGCTTAGCTGTTCCAGTATTGTTTGTAAACCTCATTGTGACTATCTCATTAAAATATTCAGCTGCGATTCTTGTCAATTCTCCATAGAGTCCTTCACTCCGGACCACAAGCCTCTGATGGGAGAATCCCCGGAGCTGAGAGGGTTTTACCTAGGATGCGGGTACAACAGTTCTGGGATGATGCTCGGAGGGGGGTGCGGAAAAGAATTGGCGCATTGGGTGGTCCACGGGAGACCAGAGCTGGACATGTACAGCTATGACATAAGGTAAAATTTCAAAATTGCTTGAGTGGATTCTAAATTTCCTTCATTTTTCCTCACGAGAAGTAGAAGTCAACTTTGAGGTTAAGGCAGCTTCTTTCTTGTGTTTTATATTCATAAATTTTTGGTTTCTACATTTATACCAAAAATCCCATAAAAATGTAGTTCAGTAACTTGAGTATATCTAGTTAAGCTTATTTCAATTAATCAACGATAATTTCTGATTTGATCATTGCCTTATAATCTAATGTAAAAAAGTGCCCGAGGTGGCAAACTTTTTCAAAATGTGGAATATTCATTTGGTGAAAAAATAGTGTAGGTCAAATCTATCATTTATTGTATTTATGCGCCTTGCATTTGCCATGATTGATTTGTTTCATTCACTACGGAGGACGAATACACCAACTACCTAATACTATGCGTATGTTCTACTAGGTACTGCATGCGAAATAGACGTACAGTATGTCAGGTTGTAGATATGATATCATTGGTTGAGTTTAAAACATGAATGAGAAAAGGTGTGGTTTGCATACATTATTGTTTGGGAGAACAAATTTGTCAATTTTCACGAAAACGTTAATTACTCGGTAATTGGGGTTCCCCGAGTAAATATATATATATATATATATATATGTTTATAATTTATATATGTATATAATTTATGTATATAATTTATGTATGTATATAATTTCTCCAGTATGACAAGGAAAGTCCATCAATTGTGCATAATCACAACTGTATCTCTATTGTTGTTGTTAATCATGTTGTTTATACATGAAACCAACTTTTTGTTTTCCCTCCTTACTTTGTCTAGACGATTTTCGCAGGGTATGGTGCGTAACAGTCGTTGGCTCAAGGAGACCAGTCATGAAGCGTATGCCAAAAATTATTCGATGGTATTCCCTCACGACGAACAGTTAGCAGGCAGGAACATTAGAAAGGACGTGCTGCATCAGGTAGCTTTAATAAGTCAAATTGTATTTAATGCTTTGGAGGTGAAACAATATTACAATCATTGTTTATTGTGAGGGTATATAAATTGCTTCTATTTTTTGGGAAACAGCACCAAGCAGGTTTCATGAGCTTTCAAATAAAGTTCAGATACCTTATTGCATATATTCTCTGAAACTTTAGTAGAATATATTTATCTGTATGAAAGGTTGCCTTCCTCTGCGAATACACGATATACCATTTTAAAGTAAAAAACATTTTTGAACGTGATGATGTGGCTTTTAATCCATATCATCGCAATAAAATGTATCATGGATTGGTCCCCTTCCCCCCCCCCCCCCAAGTGGTGCTGAAGATTTTGATGAAGCAATCAACCTCTGCCATTAAGGAATTGGTAAGCATGTGTTGTGAACCATTGGGCAAGAGACTAACAATAAACTTGTCATAAAGTGTCTGTACTTGGTTGGAAACATTACATTGCAGACACACCCTGCCATGTTAAAGGCCATCAGTATTGCCTCTAAATTTTAGCATGATAACACTTTTCAACAGAATTTGAAGGTCTTTAGAACCACTGTCAGTCATTCTCTGTGGATTCTCTGTGTCTGTGGATCTCTGTACCTCTCTGTAGATCTTGATAGATCTGAACAGATCTCTGGATTTCTGTAGATCTCGGCACATCTCTGTAAATGTTGATAGATCTGTCTGTATCTATATAGATCTCTGTGGATCTTGACAGATCTCTCTTAATTCTCTGTAGTTATGTGTAGATCACTGTGCATCTACATATATCTCTCCAGTAGAAATACATTGTTATTCACAGCTGTAACCTCTGCTCAATCTCTGCCAAGTGTGTGTTTGTGTTGTTTATCGAGTCTGTAATCCTTCACAGATCCTGGAAGACGCTGGCTGCCATTTTCAGACCAGGCTAGGATGGGAAAGGCCAGGATACTTCTTAAAGACTGGAACTGCCCCAGTAAGTAACATATCTTTCTTCTGTAACAACAACAGACTTTTTTACTTGAGGCAATCCTTGAGTCAGGCCGAAAATGTCCAAGAAGAATGTCTCATTTGGCTATTAAAAGCTTCCACAAAGTCGACGGCCATATCATGATTGACATGAATCTGCTGGATTCATTATAAATTCAGTTGTAACATTCCAATCTTCCCATAATGCCCCATTTCTAATGATGATCATGTTAACTGTTTGGCGTGGTTGAGAGTAGGGAAGTTACATAATAGTAACATAATAATGTTTATTATAATAATGTTTGTTATAATAATAGTTACATGATAACGTACACAGGCATGTTCTTCTATTCCCATTGATCTGTTAGGCTAACCGCCTACTTTAATATAACATTGATATAATTTCTGATTTTTATTTCCATTCCTCAGGTTAAAGATTATGATTACTACGGATCATACGATCATCCTCAACACGAGATGTATGAATACGGTCAGAGACTGGAAGACGACTACTCCTTTGATTTTCCAAAACATCACGACTTGGTAAGTTTCAATCCTCATACTATCAACAGAATTTGACTCGTCCCAAAATATTATTGTTGTGAAAACTATCTAATACTTTTCTCTGTATCACATACATTTCTGCTAATATCTCATGTAAGGATCTTTTTGCAAATTGTTTCCATTTAAGGAAGACTGCTGTTTGTTTCAATTTTTTTTCACTTTTTGTTTGTGTGTGTGTGTGTAAAGTGGACAGTTCATTAGCATTGGAAATTTGAACAATAAAGGAAAGAGTGATACTTGTTAAAATATGCAGCTTAATTAGTCTTGTCAGCATTTATTCCCACTCAGAACATACATGACTGTATTGTCGTCATTGTCCATAAATTTTGATCATAGTTCAATGCCTGTTCTTTTTGTATTGGTATTTTCCACTCAGAGCTGTATCGTTTTGAGCCCTTTTTTAACAGATTATACATTAGCGTTGATCAGGCTATAAAGAAAAAAATGATTTGATAGGTTTTGTAGGTAGAGTTCAATAATTGTTGTGCAAATATTGCAACACCAGTTCAAATTATTAGTATTTGTGAGAATATTATAACCAGTAAAAGTGTTTGTACATGATATCATATCAGAGAGATTGATCTGCATCAAAAGTAATCATAAAAAGGATGGTCTGTTGTTTACACAACTGGCTGGGATTGCAAATTCAATTTATTCAAATTTTATTAACGGTATCTCATTCTCCTGGTATTATCCTGCTATTGGCTTAAAGGGATGTCGTTGTTGTTGGTTTTGCAGATAGAACATGAGTGCCTTACCTGCAGGAATGGTGTAGCTGCCTTTAATATGTCATACTTTGGTAAATACTACTTGACCGGTCCAGATGCCCAGAGAGCAGCTGACTGGATATTCAGTAATGACGTCCAGAAACCTGAAGGTATATACATCCACCAAAAAGATCTTGATTTGAAGGAATTTATGCAGTTTAAAACAACTTAAACAATCTTGTTGGTTTCTTGCTGGAAGCAAAGGAACCTATGCAGTCAGGTTGGTGTGTGTATGAGTCTGTGCCTCTTTGACACTTGGTTGGGTCCGTGATAACTCAAGAATGATATGATGGGTATTTGTCATACTTGTGATGTAGATGTATTATAGTGAGAAGGAATGCCCTATTGTTTTTGGTGCTGACCTTATGAATATCAATGAGGTTATGGGGTCAAATGTAAAAATCTTTATATAGCAAACTGAAGTCAAATTGTAGCCAAACTTGGTATACAGTTGTTGGTTCATAGCTGGTATGTGTAGGCCTTATTCTTGTGGGACCATCTGGGCCCCCAGAAATATCTGGGCCATTTTTGGCCTGGGTGGGTCGAAAAGTTATTTCCACCTCACATGCATTTTGAGACACATTCTTTGGGCCCAAATTTGTGGGGCCCAATATTTTTGGGACCATTTTGGCCCACCTTTTTGAGGGCAATATATGTTTGTACCACTTTGTTTGGGCCAGATGTTTTGGGACCGATTAGGCGCAAAATTTGATCGGGCCTATGATGATTATTATATTCTTCTGCTGATGATTCTAATATTCTGCTGATGTTTCTAATATTCTTCCACTGATGATTCTTATTTTCTGCTGATGATTCTAATAATCCGCTGATGATTCTAATATTCTTCCTCTTATGATTCTAATATTCTTCCACTGATGATTCTTATATTCTGCTGATGATGATTCTTATATTCTGCTGATGATTCTAATAATCCGCTGATGATTCTAATCTTCTTCCGCTGATGGTTCAATCTTCTCTTTAGGTTCTACAGTTTATACCTGTATCTTGAATAAAGCTGGAGGGGTCGAGAGTGACCTCACTGTCAGTACAATTGCTCCCGGGGACGGAGCTACCTCAGTGACCCCCAGATTTGGCGGTAGAGGCTTTTATATTGCAGCAGCAGGCTTCAGTGCCGAACATACTAAGACACATATCAAGACTGCCATTGACGACCAGAGGTTTAACTGTGAATTACAAGACATTACAGAGGACGTTTGTCTACTCAGTGTTCAAGGACCAAAGAGGTCAGTTACGGGGTCTTGGGCTTGCTCAGATGTTTATTTACCTTAAAATCTGTGCTGCCTGATGAATTTACCATCAATTATCTCATTGATTGAAAATGATTCCTTTGTGTTGGGTAAGGTGTGGGGGTGAGGGGGGGGGGGATAACATGCTTGTTAAAGTTTGAATGTGAGTGACCGTTATTTGTCTTTATAGCATATTTCCAGCTAACATTTATGATCTTACATGAAGTCCATACTGGATGGGTAAAATGTTTCAATAGTTGTGATTTTCTCATTTGTGATTATCAGAACCCATTGATTTGCAAATCGCAATATTTCTCTCCAGCCGAGATGTCCTTCAGGCCCTGACCTCATCTGACCTTTCCAACGATAGTTTCCCATTTGGAACAAGCCAAGTTGTTCAGCTAGCTGGCCACACCCTGAGGGCAATACGTTTAACCTTTGTCGGTGAGCTTGGATGGGAGTTGCACATTCCAAAGGATTCCACGGTGGACGTTTACCATGCAGTCATGAAAGCAGGGGCAGCACATGGTATAATCAACGCTGGTTACAGGGCTATTGATTCTCTCAGTGTTGAGAAAGGTATGGACTTAGTAAAGCTCACCTCACTCAAAAATCTGTGCGTATAGTTTAGGTGTTGATTATTATTTGCACCCAAAAGTGATGGTTGCATTTGTTGTGCTACTCAGTTTTGTTTTTTTGTTTTTTTTGTGCAAAATGAAATTTGTATCTAATTTTTATTGCCGAAATATTTCAGAAGAAATTGCACCTTTAAACATGATTTAATGTTTTCCCTTTGTCAGATTTAAGAGGTTTGGTCATCTGATAAACATTAGTCATCAGTCTCCGTACAGATTTTCTCAAACCTTCCAGTTGCAGACCGTTATCATTTTATTGAAAGTCCTCCCCCATCTGGTTTTGTAATCGACTTTACTTTTCACACTTACTCCGAGATTGTATCATACATTTTGAATCTCACCTGAATGAATTTAGTTACATATTTCAAACTTTTCTGTGACACTCTCAAAGGTTACCGACATTGGCATACCAGTCTACGTGCTAACGACACTGCTCTGGAGGCTGGATTAGGTTTTACCTGTAAGATGAAGACCGATGTTCCATTCCTTGGAAGAGAGGCAACGGCAAAACAGAAGGAGGAAGGCGTAAAGAACAAACTAGCTTGTTTCACAATTGATGAGTAAGCTGGAATGTTATCATATCTTTAAAACTCACCTTACTGAAAATTCTTGGAATTTTGTGCTTTGTTTGTTTGTTAAGTACTCTGATTCACAAAAAAAGCTTTTTTTTTTACTTTTTTTCATTTTATAGCACCTGTGTATAGGCTATGTACACTAACACAATGAATCTATGTAGTTAGCCTATCAGGTTTTGCCACTCGTTTTTCTGTATCTCGTAAAGTTTAAGTCTTGATGTCCTGTGATAGTAGCATGCATCCATAAAATTACAGCACCCATTCCAACTCAGTATGCATTTGTTTGAAGCCCAAAAAACATGAATAAATCATCCATTCTATTCAACATGCCGTGAAAGTGTCCATAAGCTATAGGTTGCATCCAAAAACCCACCGTTTGTACTAAACAGCAGGTTTTTTCCAGTTGGTTAGCTGAGTGATCAGTCCCATCTTTTCGCACCTTAGTTGAGCTGCCTATATTCGTATATTATGCAACTCATCACACAGCTAGTAGCCAAATCACTATCAGATCAAGGCAGACATGGCAAGGTGTGAACAAATCAACTCTTCCAAACTCAACAGTCTGTTTGCAGGAGAGATGAAGTTTCAGTGAGTTGAGGTCAAGAGAGCTGAAAAATGCAACCTATGGTTAATGGACTAATTCTCGTCATGAACTTTATTTTTCAATAGTCATGTGCCACTTCTCGGTCTGGAGGCAATCAGGAGAAACGGAGAACTGGTCGGATTCCTACGGCAGGGAGAATATGGCTTCCAGATCAAAAAGAGCATTGGATATGGCTATGTCAAACACCCACAGGGGTCAAAGGTTACCAACAAATTCCTAAAGGATGGGAGTTATACCATTGAGAGAATGGGTGAGGAATTCCCTGCTCAAATTCACATCAAATCTCCATTTGATCCTGAAAATAAAAGAATTCAGGGAATTTATGAAGATGTTCAAAATAAAGAGGATGTCCTAGAACGGGCAAGCTAAAACTAAGTTGGGAGACCTTAAAACAACTCGTGGAGTGTCTTTCTGTGGCCATGTGTTGAGAACCCCGTAGAGGAGCTGATGTGGCTTGAAGGACTTGTCTCTGCAGATTACATGACCTTTCTACGAGAGCTGGGGCTTTCAGGATAATGGCCTCAGTGCTGACCGAGTCCAGCCCTGTCAAGAACTTCTAAATTTGTCAATCTGTTCTGTTATTTGATGCACATGATAGAAAGTAGTGAGCTAGTGTAATTTAAGATATTTTTATGTAATAAACAGGTACTTTCTTCATAGATGATGATTTAACAGGGTAATTTGATTCCCAATTTACCTTTAGACATTGGGGTTGAGATACCTGTGGTGAATTCCGGCTAATAACTATGCATAAAATGTGGCTTTGCTCTTCTTTCAGATATAAAACTAATTTTTTAAATATTGAAATTAATATAATTAATTTCTATCATTGTTTTCCTTTTAAGGAGTAGGTACAAATGCAGATACCAATTTACGGACATTATTTTCAATAGCAGTACTGTTATCTTGTTCCATATTGATATGAAAATATGAGGTTCATTTTTTAAGCATGAAAGGTACTTTTTTTAAATAGGTATTTTTCCACTCTGAGCTGTATCACTTTAAGTTCTTGAGCGAGTTAATCTCAGTGACATTTCTGCCTCGAAACTTCAAGAAAGAGTGTATTCCCTCAGCATTCTGTATCACAATGTCCATTGATTGGTTCTTATTGTTATTTGAAACAAACAGGGGGGTATCTTAATTCCTTTTTTTAATATTTTCTCAACAAAGTCTCTTTTTCAATTAACAAAAAGGTACATATTGATAATAAAAATTGGAAAATGGGTACTTTTCTTTAACAAAACTGGCCATTTCTTGGGCCACTTTAGAGGTTTTTCACCAAACTGGGGAGACCCAATCCCCCGGTGCCCCCCCCCCCCCATCTCAATTAAGAACAATGTTGTACATGAATCATTGACTTGTGTACGTTGAAGGTCTGCCTCTAGCCCTTTGATATAAATCACAATGTAATCTATAGCTTTCTGCAAAATCATGTATATACAATACATTTGTTGAGAAAATCACTAGATAATTACTGCCAGTAATCACAACCCACCCTCTGGTGGTTCATGGAAACATAAACTATCATGTTTGCAATTCAAATATAACAGTAATACTATCACTAACAACCAAATATGTTTATTGAAATTCAACATAATTTAAATGCCTTTTGGCGATTATTGAATCTTTTGCACAAAATTTTCGTCCTTTGTAAATCATTATTTTGTTGTCTTTTTCCTTGCATTTTTTCCTTCTTGCATGTAAAGCAAGGTATCTCTTTATATATTTTACATACACAATTTACTTCATGATAACATAATGTGTACATTAAATGGGATGATAAATCAAATACAGCTTCTGTTCAAACATGTTTTCATTTTGCAATGTTTGGTTTCAGTTTTCAAATTTAAGTCAAAGATTAAAAGTACATCCTGGTTGAAGTTCAACATTGCTTTGTAGATCCCCCACCTATGGCGAGTACAAGAACTCTATGGAAATCAGTTGAGGTCAAAGAATCATTTATTTGGGATTAATGTAGGAATCACTAACTTTAGCCTCTTGGCTTACTTTGTTTTACATTCATGCTGGAAAAATTAGACCACCCCTCCCAGAGCTTTATAATTAACACCACCATGGGTTTATACCTAATTTATAGTCTAAATATGCCTTTAAATGCACCATTTGACATAACTTTTAAACTTTTGTTGTGGGGAGACCCAGCACTGGTACAAGGGAATTCAATCAATGATCCCAGGGCCACTCCAATTATAAAATCCTGGAAGAACCTCTGGCCCTTCCATAGAGCACTACATAAATCACCCCCCCCCCACCCCCCAAAGGGTATAGGATGTTGATCTTTCCCTAGCGATTGATAAAATGTTGGAGTTGCCATGCCCAGATATTACAACTCAAAGAAAGTTAATGAAAGTGTAAATTGATTTCTCATCACTTTATTCCCTTCTCTCAACTGATGTAAAATTACTGGTAAATAACATGGTTCTAACTATGTTAGCTAGATGTCAAAAATACCTTTGTTGAAATAACTTAATACAGTGGATTTCATAAAATATTATTCCATGAATCAATGATTACTAGTTAGTAGCACAATTCTGTGTTTGAAACTGCAAGACCCATTCCTTTGAAGGGGCTTAAATTTAAAACATGAACCCATAGTGTCTATGTGATCTTTGATAATACATGTTAGTCTCGATTTGTCACCAAAATGGGAAATAGGAGCCTTAATTTTATCTCTATTCCAGCAGCTTTCAGAATGCTCACTTTTCAAAATTAGCAGATTTTATGCAATACTCTAGTAAGCCTTAATTGATGATGATAGCTGAGCTAGCGCCTCAGTCCATGCATAAAAGTTAAAAAAAAAAAAATCCACTTTTTATAAACAACAAAACACCTATGGATCCTACCTAATATCATGGACGAAATTGATATGCATATAAAACATGTTGAGGCTATGAAAAATCTCTGGTATTTCCAAATATGGAGTTTCAAATGTGTTGCTTCTGAGGAGTTGGCATTAATAGTCTGTGAAAAAAACCAAGGAGTCCAGCCAGTTTGATTGATGAGCCTCTGATATGTTTATTACAAAGCTCATTTCTTAAAAATTAAATGTCGATACGTCAAAACTGAATTATAATTAACAGACGCTTAAATCAGCACTTTATACTATTGCACCTTCACACTTATTAATTTGCATTTTTATTTATCCTTTGTGGTTTTCTTGTCGACCTCTGGTGTGACCTTCTCTTCTTCACTATTTTCTTCATTCATGGAATTAAGGAATGCCTTCAGTTTTGATTGAAGAGAATCGTTTTTCTGTTCAAGGCTGTCCAGACATGAGTCAAGTTGATCTATGGTGGCACAAAGAGATGCAACCCCTGCTATATAAGATGGAAGATAGAAAAGCAGATGAAATGTAATGTCATAAGTATGTATGAAATCAGACCAAAGGATAAATTTCAGAGAAGCTTTTAACGATGAAATTGATTACTACACTCATTAAATTGTCTATGATTATCACATCTAAAATGCTGCTCGGTCACTTAGAACTGGATACTACATATATATTAGTCAGGAACCATATGGGTAATGCAGCAATTTATGTATACTGTACTGTGCTCTATTAAGTATTATGTACAATATACACACACATTCACTATACAATACATATTTGTTGCAAAATAAAACCTTGTATTAGATAATAACAAAGTGTTTGTTTCCAAACAATACAATTTGCACCAACAGAAAGTAACAAATTAAAGTAGCTTCTTCTTACCGTCATTTGAAAGCTGGTCAATATCTTCATCATTGATATCATTACCTGATGGCCCACTCTTCGTCTGGTTTGGGGTTGGCTTATCATTTGGTCCATTTGCCATACTTATATAATAAGTTTCCAATGATTTAAAACAGTACACGTTCCGTTAGCAACAAATCCTGAGGCAACGTCTTGAAACTTCAAGATGGATCAAAGACCTTGATGTGAAGAGTTAAATCATTCACTGGCGACTACCTTTGCAAATATATTCAAAGTGTAGAAAACGATTGAAAGGCACAAATTTTTAAACCCATTTATAGTCAGGATACCAGTCACAGACGGAGAAGTGCCAAGTAATCATAGGTATAGGTTGTGATGTTAGTCATTTCCCGGCATTGAGCCTGTACTATGTTGTGTGTTGTACCCTCTGATCTGCGCCGTTCCGGCCGCTTGATCAGGTGCTCTCATGTGACTTATAGCCAGTATTGTAATCGGGTGACTGTTTTGTTTCGAATAACTAGTTTTCATAATGTTGAAAAAAAAATGTTTCAA